>JAMKCH010011753.1:0-26777 GCA_023653785.1 Ophioderma brevispina | reverse complement strand
CCGAGAAAATTGGGGCGCTTCTTTCTGGAAATCTCCTCATGTCTCTTTAAAGGGGACACTGGGAGATCGTCCAGAAAACCAGGGCATGAAAAAAAGTAGGGAATTTGGGAGCTCCTCCCAAAGAAATTTGGGATGTTGGAGGGAAATTTTAGGAATTTGGAGGGACTTGATGCCTATATATATACTTTGGAAAATTTGGCAGCTGGCTCCTATGAAATAAAAATTTTTTCATGACCTGCGAGCAAAAAGAGTTTCATTAAAATTTGGTCTTGAAACTGTAGAAGAGGACTTGTGATCACTAATTAAAGGACTATGGCCCGATTGCAAAATAGCTCCGTACCCAGAAAAATCTTAGGGCTAAAGATGTTTAGTTTGGATGTTATGAGCAAAAATGTGCCCTGTTTTGGTCAACCAATTATATTTAAATTAACACAATACTCTATGAGGCTTGCAAAATCACGTTTTTAGCTCTCACATCAAAACGATGATATAACAGTGCGAAATTTGTGCTGGAAAAAGTGATTAAAAGGGGGATAAGAATCGATTTAATTACATGAAGTTTACATGTGATTGAATTACCTGGGACTCCAAAACCCCAAACTTACTGGTTCCTGGCTTATGTTATAGCCGAGGAAAATTAGTCGAATTTCTATTGCCTAGTAAATATTCATCATTTGCACAAAAATTGCTGCCTTGCAGTTTATTGTTTTTTTTTTTTTTTTTTCCCCAGATGGTGAATTAGGGAAGGCAAGTACTACAGTATGCACAAAACTCGAATTTTTTTTCTTCAAAAAATTAGGGGTGTTGTCACTTAGGTGAGTGTCCTTTAATTGATAAACAATCTCTTGAAGAGGCTATTATAATACAAAACAAAACAAACAAAACAACTAGGCTTACTGATTGATTTATGTGCTCTTTATTCGTAATGTGTAACACTTGATGCAAACAGAAGAAAACATGCAGAATCAGGCTAATGGGCGCAGTGAGCCTGTTTCATTAAGCCCTTGAAGACAACTTTTTATCACCAACGATAGAAGTATTTTCCATTTTCATCTTTCTATGCCAGGGGACTGCCTTCTTGTCTAGTTCCTGCGATAGCGTTTGACAGTCTTCACCATCGATATTTCCTTGTCAACCTAGTGGTTGGGGAAATGATTGAGAATTCTGAAATTACAAATACGAGTACCAGTCAATTCAAATGCAATAATTCAAAGTAAAGAGAGAGATGTGGGTGTCATATTTATAATGGCCTTTCACATTGCAAGTGTGTGCGTGTGGGTATGCGTGCGTACGTGCATGCGTGTGTGTGTGGGGGTGTGTACTAGAATGTTTGATTTGACACCTTTATGATTGATCACTGATGTGTAGCATTCCTGTAAGCTCTAAATCAACAAAGGCAATGTTTTTAAAAAAATGACTTATAGGTCGCTGTAGGGACAAATGCTATTTCGGTGAAAATCTGTTGAAAATAAAGTACAACTAGGTGACAAAATAGACAACACCACCATACTGGAAAGACCCAAAATACAACCCTTTCCCTACAATCTTCAAGCATAGGTCATCACATGAAATATTTATCCAAGGAATTGAGCAATGTGAGTAGGTCGATCTCTCCAAAGGACGAGGGAAATCTGCGCTAGTGCAGTTTAGTGAATTAAGTAAAGGCACAGCTGCACTTTCGGTGATTGTGCCGAAATAGGTGCAAATTTCTATAACCCACTCACTTTTGGTAATTGTCAAAACTGTGCTGCTCACTTTTAAAATTCTTGAAAGTGTGCAGGTTTAAGTTAGTCTAATATTCCTGCTCAACATTTTTACCATGGACACACATACATACATATACACATAGAATGTCATCAGTGTTTCATTATCCCCATTCAGGCAGGGAGAAAAATGGTACAAATCATGCACCAAGTTACAACTGTGGTAAATAAGGATACAGGAAGTGACCCCGAAGTGACAGATTGCACATCGGTTTCAAGTTTAGTGTACATTATGATCGACTTATGGTGAAAGACCACCTCCCTCACCTCAGATCTAGTTCTATCAGGGCTCTGACAGAACCGTTTTGCTGGTTCCAATCACAGGTTTCTCTCCAATTCACTAGACACAGGAGCCTCATGCCACAGCGTATCAATCGGCAAGGACCAGCGCCGTACGCAGGATTTAATTTTGGGGGGTGGACCTTTTGGTAAAGGGAGTTCACTAACCCCCCTAAAAATGGTCCTCTTTTTGGCTCTCCGGATTTGATCACATTGTTCACCATAAAAGGGGTGTTCTTGTCAAAAATTTTTCTAAATTTTGGACCTTTTATCAAAAAATTCAGCAAAAAGTGGACCTTTTGCCCCTTTTGTCAAATTTGGGGGGTGCGACCGCACCCTCCACCAATACTCACCTTGACAAATTGCCCGGCACACTTTTGTCAGACCGCTCTCAGAGAAGTATTCATGCAGAATCGAATGGCATGAGTGTCTATCAATCCAATCAGATCAGAAGTGTTTTTATTACCTGACATCAAGGCATGCAATAAGAAATAAATTACGCCTCTACGATGAATTAAGAGAGTAAGGCAAACCGATGGCTTATCTTAAAATGGCTGCGCCCTCATGAACGCGCATCTGGCAAAGGTGCCCCTTCCATTTATTCTTCTTCCGTGGTTCTATCTTTATTATAATCACGTACCTGCCTGACAGTTGATAATAGACTGTTACATTGGGATCAAGTACAATGTAGCATGCCCTTATATAATACTTCGTCAAGTGAATACAAGAAGGTGGAAAATTGCAATAGCTGCCATTTGTCAGAACTTCCAATCAAATATACCATTATTCCAAGTCTTTTGTCAATGGCTCTTAAATGGTTCTTCAGGTGACACGAGTCACCTGAAAGAACCATTTCAAGAGCCACGAATCAAGAATGATAAATTAAGTTATCCTAATACATGGCAGCACACAGTGGATAAATGGCAGCTATTGCACTTACGACCATCTTGAACAATCACATGACGACTAACTGTCCCTCCCTCTGGACTTATCCCTAACCAGGACACAATGTACCTATATACAACACAACAGTGCACCTATACTGGGTAAATAAAACAATACAGTCCCTCCCCTGTGGCAATTAAACAATATGGCCTAGTATCAACACTTACTGTATGACAAATAGTTTGCCACTTTGATATGAAAACTTTGCCATGTTCACAACACATTTGTTATATTAAACCTGAGAACCAAACGAATCTAAAGCGCACTCAGATGTCACTTCAACTTTCATGGTGATAATTTGAATCCCCCTAGGCACAGTTCAAGTACCTAAATGCTATCAGTGTGGTGAGATATTGACCCATTTGTTACTGGGTATGAGTTAAACTACCCAAGAAGTATGGTAAGGTGTTTTTAAAGTGATTATTGTAAGAAAGATACAAGTTTGAACTTGTTTCAAACACCGTCAGTGCTCAATCCCATGTTAAAGTATATGGGAATGATCCGCTCCAGTGGGTCCCTTAGAAATGGGATAGGGGTGCGACTCCTCAGCTGCACATCCCCGACCAAACCAAATCTGGAGTACCCCCCAAAATCATCCAAGGATAGTCAAAATTACATACTCTCTAAATGTAAAAACGAGTGAACATTTCATCTCCAAAAGAGTGAAACTCTTGTAAATCACTCCAAAAAGAGGGGATTCCGCTTTAATGCGGAGTTTAATGAAGGACAACAACTTTTGAGGAGTTTTTTTAAACGAAGGACAAACACAGGGCGAGGGCAGGCCAAGAGAAATCCAAATTTCAGACGTCGCCATTGGTTTACACGTAAAAGCGCGTAATCTTGACGAAAATTCTGATTTTTTTATATGTTGTCAAGAATATTTTCTTAATCCAAAACCGTTGGAGTTGAAGTTTCAACTCCACTGGAAGGTCATTCTGAATTTTTTTGTATGAATAACGAACGAGGACGAGGTCGTTTGTGGGTCAGGGAACACCCATGACCGAACCACATCAAAGCACCCGAAATTGGTTTGTGATTGTTCACTCCGTATTGCTGTAATTCTTTGAATTTTTGGTGAGTTGCTAGATTAATGAATGAGGCTTGGCCGGCCATCCGCCTGGGGACAAACACAAAAGTACCACAGTGGAAATCACTGTCTGAGTGATTTTTCACTCTCTGTGAGTGAGTTGGAAATCCTTTTTTAAGCATATTTGAAATGCTTAGCAACACATAAATTCACATCTGAAGGGAATAGGCAAAAAACACTGTCATGTAATAAAAATGGATGATTTAGTGGCACGGCAGAAATCCAATTCATTGTTCTCTATAGGAACGATTAGGACAGCGGGCAAGTTGAAAACTTAGTCTTTGGTTTTCTTTCTACTTGTTGTCCCAAATATAAACCGTTAAAATGTTATTGTTAAATGTTCTACAAGCATTCAAGCGCAAATTTGAAGAAATTTGGTCCTCAGAAAATTTCCTTGTGCCCCCCTAAACATAAAACTAATAACTGATATTTTTAGAAATTTATTCTATTTTGTGATTGAGTAGGCCAAACATGTTAATTCAAGCATCAATGTTGTGCATTTAAGCCAAAGGGAGACAGTAGGCTTTAAATGGCTTTACCTGTGCCAAATTATTGGTGACTGAAAATCAAATAAAAATGTCACACTGCACACATTCCCATTATCCCATTTTTTGCTGTACTCTTCTATAAATTATGTTGCATAAGAGTGATTTTTAAAAATCACTCTGTAAGGATAGTTTTTTAAAATTCTATGAAATCCATATCGAAGTGGTTTGACAAACAGAAGGATGAACTCAGCACTGAAAGAAATATTAAAGAATTTCTTTAATTGTACTGTGGCGGGACGGGTGGCGAAGCATATCTTCCCTAGCCTTTCACCAATGAGGGTCTCGGGTTCGATCCCCGGCAGGGGCTCAGTCTCGGCAGTATTATGATGAATTTGGTTTCTTGAGCCATACACTCATTCCCGCAGGTTTCTCCGGTACTCGGTTTCTCCGCTTCTAAAAACGAGCTTCTTGGCATTAAAATTGTTATGGGATATGGTTTCCTGATGTGCTGAGCGCCCTTTGTGTTTCATGGCAGCTGCCACAGCCACCTTGATCACATTTACGTGGATATGTCGCGCGTTTATAAAAATACCAAATTATTATATTAGTATCATAATGCTTTGAGGAATGTGATGTTTAATCGTTTCTTAATAAGCAAATCATCAGGGGCGGTTGCCAGGGGGGTGGCCGGCCCCCTGAGATTTTCAAAATTTAGGAAAAGCAGGGTTTGGGGCCAAGAATTAGGTTGTTTTCTACACCAAAATGACTTCATTGTACTGTTTCGCCCCCCCCCCCATGATGTTCGCCCCTCCTATTGATTTTACCCTGCGTGCCCTGAATCTATTATTCTATCTAAACAGCGCAGCTGAGAAGCGGAGATGCTGTTGGAGCAGAACATGGAGGTGTAGATTGTAGAGGCCCAGTGTGGACAGTGTGATTCCTCTGTAGGTTTTGGGGTTGTTGGAGGTCCCCTTTCTTAGGCAAGGAAGATGAATGATGTGAAAAGGCAGCTGTGGTTTGTTTCCCATGTAGGTGTTGTGCAAAATTCTAATAGCTGATCAGGGGAATAGTGGATTCTTCCAGGACTACTGCAGGAATTTGTCAGGACCAGGTGTCTTGTTGGTGTTCAGTTTCTTTAGGCAGCTCTGAAGATCCTCTATAGTGAAAGATCCAGTCTGGATGGGAAGGGTGTCTGCTATATTTGTGATTTGATTGAAGAAAGGTTCATTAAGGTTAGTGTTATTCTAAACTGGCTTGCCAAGTAGAAAACTAAAGTGCTGAACCACGTGTCAAGGCGCTTCTTCGTTGTTTCACCTTTGATTCTTATAGGTTGGGGTTGGCCTCTTACGGTTAGCTCATCAAGGCCTCCCACGGGCAAGCAGCAGCTTGTTTTCAAGATGTAGGGCATCAAGTGCTTCAGCCTTGGACCTTACATGCTCTCAAGCACCACATGTACGCTCATTCAAGTGCAGCCTAGCAGCATCAAGTTCTGTGGGCTTCTGGTGGAGTTCGTACGGTGATTCTTGGCTGCAGGACTTCAGTTTTCTCTGGCTTTGCTGACTTTGTACATTTGAGGGCAAAGGCAGTAGTTTTCTTCTTCTAGGGAGATCCAGGGAAGTCCCAGAGGGGGGGGGTGTTGTGACACTCCCCCATTAAAAAAATATGTCGGGCAAAATGTGACTTGTCGGCGATATCGGTATAATGTCGGCGTAACCGATGAGGGGCAGATTGCGGATTATCGCGCTCCTCCACTTCCCCTAATATGTGGTTTGTCCGAAAATTTTATAATTCTTGATTCCGGGCCATGATTTTGTCGGCAACACAGACCAAACACCCCCCCCCCCTTAAAATGGTCTGGGGACGCCCCTGGTCGCATCTCCAATGCCATTTCTTGTTGGCTTGACGTGAGGACATCATATACTGCTCTGGAGTTCTTGTCTTCAAACTCATAAACAAGAGTGTTGAACCTCTTATGTACTGCTACAGTATACTCCTCACAAGCTTTGTATCCCCCACTCCCTTCCTCCAGTCTATTGTTTTCAGGGAATCCTCAAAATTGTAAACATCTCATAAAGCCGTATATGGTACTGGTAAGCAAACATTATATAACTTTAGTAATGAGCTATTATGAACAGCAGAATTAAAGAAATTCTTAATATTCTTTCAGTGATGAGTTATGTCTTCTGGTGTCAACCCTCGATATTTTGTTTTGTAAAAATCATTCAGGTAACAAAACATTCTCTATTTTAATGAGCCTTAGTTTTCTTTAACATTCAGGACCTTGGGGTCAATTCCAAAGCAGGTCCATCCTCAATATACTGCTTGCAGGTTTATACTTGAGTGGCCCTATTACAAAATTCCAAGTCCTGAAGGACAAAAAACTATACCTACTACCTCCTACTATCACTTTTGTCCTTTTTTGCCGTAAATGAGAATGCAATCCTCATTCGTTCGTTTTTAAACCATAATGAAATTCTTCTTTTGTTGCAGATAATCAATAACCTATAGGGACTTTCATGGAAGGACACCTGATCGAGTGTGAACCAAATCCCTTGGCTTTTAGTCATAGCCGGGTGCAGTGCTCTGGTTCATTAAGGACTTGACAACAAAAAGGAAACATCGTATGGCCACACTTTTGATGACTCTCTCAACCCTAATGACACATTTCCAAAATAAATGTATAGGCCAGCATATTTAGAGCTAAAGGAAGCTTTTTTTTTTATCAAAAATGGTGTTTTCTTCATTGTTGGGGAGGATTGTCAATTTAGACTTATGAAAAGTTAAGACAACCGACAAACTATATTCTTTTGTTTTGTACTGTAACTCACTCTTGGCCCCTTTAAAGCACACGAGGGGTATCTTTAATTTAACTTCCCAAATAACCAAAATTCCTTTTTATGAGTTTTGGCTACTTAATTTTCCCATGTTTTTTATACTCACTTAAAAAAAAATATTAAATACTTAAGACACTTCCATATTCCTTTCCACATATGCCATAGTATTGGTATGTAGTTTAAAGTGTGCCCCATTCACACCTCATTCCAACCACTTTGCTGACATTTGGGAATTTTTCAGTAAGTGAACCCATCTGACCCCATTTCTTTCTGAACATTCTTATGAATTTTCGGAAACCTTAAAAGGAATAACACACATTTATTCCGTTATGGTTTCCAAATTCAATAAGTGTGGTCCAGAAAGACATTGGGTCAACCTTACGAAAAACCCCTAATTTCCAATTTTATAAATGGAGTGAAATGGAGGGTGGCAAGCTGGTCAATCATCAGGGTCAGCCACCTTCAGCAGCAGAGAATAAAGCTCATCAAACCCCACAAGTGGTCTCATGTCAGATGGCCAGACAGACAGACGACAGACAAAAAAGAAAGAAATGAAAGCAGGGGTGAAAAAAGAAAAGTTATACTTGCTTCCTTTAAAGGTGCATTTGTTATTTAGCACCTTTCTGTTTAATTCATTTTCACACAATATCCTTGAGAAAAGATATTCACAACTACTTTTTTAGTTGATCTCGATCTTGCGGTTTTGTGTTTACGAGCAAAATATGCTTGTTTCCCACGTTCCCATAAGGTCACTATGCTCCCATTTCTGTCCTTTTTAACGGACAGAAAATACAGAATTGCAATTTCTATACAGATACTACCGAATTTGCAACGTAAATATTTAGGTACACATGGATTAACTGATGTTAACGGTTCAGATGATATAACAATCTCAACTTTTGTAGGTAAGTCAGGTCGGGGGGGTGTTTGGTAGGTTTTTGATGCACACAATGTATGCCCCTTTAATCTCAGTCAACGGACCTACAAAGCCATAAGTATATCCTTAATTTATTCTCAGTCACATAGATGCTAATTTAGAAGACGACAAGGCTTGTGCACCTGGAATTAGTAACATTCATTTTGGTAATATAAAGGGCACAATTACTGTAACACATTGTGGGTAAATACCAGGAACTGCCAACACCTACCTACCGTTTTCACATTGGTAAATGACAAATCCATATCTAGTGACTCACAAGTCAACAGTTTTTAAAACCTCGGTCCCTTGTTCTAATTTACTTTTTTTTCAGTGGACAAGATTGCAGAGTTGGCAATGTTGACAAGGTTAATTTGGCTACATATCGCATTTGAGACGGAAAGTTACCCCTAAAAAAAAGTCAAATGTGGCCCGATTTGTGTTTTCCACTGCAATATTTTTCAATTCATGTTGGCATTTGCCTTGACTTTTTAACCATTTTAGCTAACATTTGAGTGCCGGACTCTACTCTGATTAATACAATTTTTGCATAAAAGATTTAAAATTCACAAAATTAGGTTAAAAACGCGTGTTTTTTTGTTTTTTAAAATTCATTCAATTAAGTCCAATCATGCCTAGTCTAAGGTCAGTGGATTTTGAGATGGCCCTTAGTTAGTCAAACATCCATTTAGAAACCATGACTTTTTGATAAGTATCTAAAGAGAGCAAGTTGCCTGTAAAATGTCAATATCCTGCCTTGGTGATCTGTGTGGCCAACAATCCGACACGTGGTGTGTGCAAGTCAGATTTGGCGGTGCCCTGGGATGCAATGAAGACTAACTGGGGGGCTTCCACTTGTTTTTTTGTTGTCGTTGGTTGTAGCAGCCAACTCGCGACAACGACTGCACGTACAGGTGGAAATCAAGTGGATTACTAGCTGCAAACAGCGGGGTTTCAAAACCCCTGTTCGGGTCCTTAATCTACTCTTCCTTAGTCCACTGATTCACCCGGAGTCGGGTGTGAGCTCACCTCGTAATTTGAGGATCAAGGGATCATGTAGAGAACACAATTAAACAAATGTTGTATATATGTTGGTGTGATCAGAGAGCAAGCTCGAGCCTAGCTCGACAGGATGCCGGTCTTGTTAGCTTGAAGCACAGAATAATCCGACAAGACCACAGCACAGCTCTATCAATGAACGAAGAGGGATGCCGCAACACATAAAAGGGAGGTGACGAGTTGCTTAATGAGGATGGAATTGCTAAAAAAACTGGACAGGTTCACACCTAGAGATAGTCACCAACTTGAACAAGCATCAAAAATTACAGGTATTAGTGAAAGATCGGGGCGTTTCTTAAGCACACCCAACTGTCAAATACAACATTGATTTCCCCATTCAATTAACCGGCTGGCAATTTCGGTGATTCAAGCATGGGTACTAATATGAAACCTGCGTGTTGATGAATCTGATGTCCCAACCGAAGAGAGCCAGCATTGTTGACTTCAGAGACACACCCGAAGAGCTGCCTTCAAGGTACTTCAAAACGCTGCTGAAGATTATATCGGATTCGAAGTCTAGATGCTGCCAGTTGAAAATTGAGCCTGAAATGGCCTGTGTATCGGTGCAAAAGGAATTTTTCCGAGGTGGTACGACAACTAACCATACCTTGCAAGATGCAGCTGTACACAGACAGATTGAAAGAGTTAGATTCGTCATAGCGCACGACATTTCTATCCATGCGATATGGACTAATAGCTCAGCTCTCAAGAAGCAAAAACAGATCCCAAAGATACCAAACCATACTGCTACAATGTTCAATTCCAAACGATGCAAGTCCAACCGATGCAACCGGCAAGAATCCATACCACAACTATAAGAAACCCAAATGGAGTCCCTCAATTACACCAGAACAGTGTTCCAATAGTACCTTGCTCACGAACTAGAAACATTCAAAAAACGAGAAGATTGAACACCTTACACATTATGAAAGTCGAACATCACATCTGGATCGTCGCTTTCCATCCTAGAAGCCCGCACGAGTATTTTGGATGACCGCGTGTTGGAATTCTAAGTGCATTCCGGAGGCCATTGCGGCACATCAACCACGGCCTCCGAAAACGGATCACTATGTTTGCAGCGATGCGGCACTTTCTACGCGAGGCCCTATTTGGCTCTCTTATAGTGGCTGTTTTGAGTTTATCAACTCTATACACTGCACTAGTGAACATGATCAAATATAATTTTGTGAACTAATTTTGTGGCAGTTTAGGATCTCCTTCATTTGTTTATTTTGTTTTGTGTTGTACAGCAAGCTTGGACAGTTAAACTTCCATGTCCAACAGCTGATGACTTTACTGCAACCTGATATCGTCTTTAAAGCTAACCGACTTCAAATTATGCAGGATGTACATGTACCTGAATCTTCAAGATATCATTGACAAATATCCCTTAGAGGATGGATAAAAATATATAAAACATGATGAAAAACAGAAATGCTTCAACATGATAGACTAGCATGTTTCAATTAAATGTGCTGTATATACCAAAAAAAAAGTACTACTGCATAGTCTATCACTCGTGTTTGATAAGACAGATTCGTAATTGTGACGGACAGTTATTGGTCTGTACTTCGACAGATGACATACATTGTCGGGATGAAAGATGTGTCATTGTACTACTGTGCCATCGCGAGAAAGGCCGATGGGTTATCGTAAAGGAAAATTAAGACTTCTAGTAAGGAATTTAAATTGTACCAGCGATGGCAGGAGCCAGAAGGAATAGATAAATGTCATTGACAAAGAGATTACAGACTAGATGGAAGTGTAAAGGTGCGTTTCAAGTGTTGGATAGGATCTTGAGCTTTTCTGCAGGAAACATCAAATTCTGTCAGTGGGGTGAGGAAGCTTAAAACTTCCTGTCATCTCAAGTTTGAACTTTACCAGCAATCCAGCCATATACCCATTTGTGATAGCCTAATTCTAATGTGTGTCCATGAGCAATTGTAAATAAGGTTAAACAAATAAAATAACAGGCACTTTCCGTAGTCTAAGGTTAAATCAGGACAGAAGGGCATAGAGTATTTATCTACTTCTAATATTAAAAGGTGCAATGTGATTTTATCACATCAATTTTATTTATTAGCAGCAGCTATTGTCCAACAACAAAAGTATTTCCAAAAGTTTCAGTTGAATCTATGGCCAAAAAAAACCCTTTTGGTGGTGGAATTATGAGCAAATATTTCGTTTCACCTGTGTTGCAGAGGTCAATGGGTGTATAAATTCTGTCCATTGTGGGACAAAAGTCAAAATTCATGATACACCTGCAGATAAGATAAGCGACAAATACATTACGTTAGGCGAACGGTCTAAAACTATGATTCCGTAATACAGTCAGGGGATGAGGCTGTAGTGGTAGCTTTAAAAACCTAAATCGTGAAATGCAGTTTTTATTTGCCATTTTTAAAATATTTTTTTAAAGGAATTTCCCCAGAAATGCCTCAAATCTGACCACATGGTAAGTCAAAACAGTTGCAAACCATATTTTACTGCAAAATTATTAGTTTATAAAACACAAATATCAATTTGGGATCACTTACATTTTTTTATGAAATAGTCTATCTCTGAGGCATTTTTGTCTAAAAAAAATTATCAGTTGATAAAAAAATGACTCCCAAACCAATATGTGTGCAGTCTACTAGAAACAAACCTATATTTTTGGGCCTAATATGGCAGAAGTACAAAAGGGCCATGATTCTGTTTTAAGGCAATCAGGGGATGAGGCTGTGGATCATGAAATGACCCTTCAATTAAGGTATCAGTCACTTTTTTGGCAGGAGCACACCAGGGCCAAAGGCAAGTAAGGGGATGAGACTGTAGATCATGAAATGCCCCTTTAATTAAGGTATCATTCATTATTTGGCAGGGGTACAACAGAGCCATGATTCTGTTAAGGCAAGTCATGAGGTTGTGGATCATGAAATGCCCCTTTAATTAAGGTATCAGTCATTTTTGGCAGGAGCACAACAGGTCCATGATTCTATTTTTCTAGATTACTTAGCAAGCGCCAAATCTAAAAATATTACAATTCTTTAACCAGTAGCAATTTAGCTTTCATGTGTACATTTTTGGCACACAGAAAGAGGGCAACATTTTTGGCACCACAACTGAGACCTAAAACTTTTTCCAGTGTTTGTTAGGGTCAATTTGCTTCAAACAGTTACAAAAGCTAGAAAAGTTGAACTAGTTTGGAGAAAACTTCAAAAGTTGAAAATCAGAAAAAAGGTAGCTACATTTAGACCTGTCAATAGCCTTACTCTGTTATAAAACAGAATTATTAACCAAACAAAAGATATTTTTTTATTTATCACTTTCTTTTCAGTTTATGGTTCAGTAAATATTGTTAAAATTTCTTTTTCCAGTTGACTTGATGTGCGCATTTTGGTGTTATGAGCAATGTTTTTATTTGAGTATCCCATAGGCTACTTATTGTACAATGTAAAAAAGGACACATTTTGGTAAGGCATAAAAAAAATTGTTTGTTTGGCGTAACCCGACCGACCCTAAAAAACCCTACCGACTCAAAAGTTTTTATGCAATTAGCACAAAATAAAAAAAAAAATTCTGCCGACCGACCCATTATTTTCATCCACAATTAAAACAATATATTTTTTTACCAACACAAAGACGAAAAAATAACAAAACAAGACAACAAAGCAACTACAACAAGTACTCTATGGTACTTCCTACCTCACTAAGGGCCTATATATTGTCATATGATAACAACAAAAACATTGTATGAACACTAAACATTGTATGAACACTAAACATTGTATGAACACTAAACACCTGCTATCTAAAATATGACATATTCATAAACACGATGGGCAATGTAAGACGACTTAACAATATCAGTTGCCAAGCAAATTACTTGTGGTTACAAATAATGCCGGTGACGTGGTCCATACGCAAACACTAGAGGGTTCTTTGAACTATGTTCAGGAAACAATTAGGAAGTCATAAATTTGATATGCTCATTGCAATGAAAAAAAAAAAAAAAAAAAAGGAAGGGGGGGGGGGGGAGAAGTCAAATTCAGGTCAAATATAAGCTTAATTTACATAATTTTGGCAAAAACACAAAGCCCCCTCAACTGGTCACACCAATGTTTTAGGAGAAAAATATTGCAAATTGGGGATCCAAAGCCATAGCCAGGGGTCCGTTCCCCATACTCATGCATAACCCTACATGTATACTAACTCATGCGTATGTCCAAATAACAGACCTTTTCATACAGTTACAGTGCTTTGCACAAATTGGTCCACTCAGGCATGACATAATATGCATTTAGATTTATGACTGAGTTTTGGGAACGGACCCCAGGAGCCTGTGAAAATGCTGCCTTTCTTGGCTACACATCCCCACCTACCTTTATATTAGGAACACCCCCAGAACTCTATGGTACTTCCTACCTTACTGAGGCCCTATATATCATCATATGATAACAAGAAAAACATTGTCTAAACACTACACACCTGCTACCTAAAATGTGACATATTCATAAACACGATGGGCAATGTAAGACGACTTAACAATATCAGTTGCAAATTACTTGTGGTTACAAATAATGCCGGTGACGTGGTCCATACGCAAACACTAGAGGGTTCTTTGAACTATGTTCAGGAAACAATTAGGAAGTCATAAATTTGATATGCTCATTGCAATGTTACACACAGACACACTGTAATATAACCATGATAATAGGAAACATGCAGTCATCAAAGTGAAAACAACTGGAACCATAAAACTTAGAGGGTCAAGCTTTACTGGATCTGATTCACTCAGGCAAAAGAAACTGAAAAAACTGAGATGCACGCAGAAGGACAAAATCCAATATTTTAGTCATTACTGTCCTTATGGACACTTACTACAACATGCAATTGAATGGTGATTCAAATCTTGAACACTGCTGTTTTCTTCTTTTTCTGTCAAGTTTTCAGTTGAAAAAATAATTAAGACAATTCTACAGACTTATCCTTCACTTTTAAGCTCTTCCTGCAAAATTCAAATATTTGACTTTTTCAGGTGGATCACTGATAGTGTGAGTGGAATGGATAATCCACAGACTTCTATTCGCTGATGTAGTGCATGTTAGAATAAGAATGTTACCAGGTCAACTGGCTCATGATAACCACCCAATGGGCCATCCATTATCAATTTTAAAAAGTCCTTATGCATATTAGGAGGACACTTTAAGGATTTTACATTTGTGCATTCGTGAGTGCAAACATTGACAATTTACCAATGCACATGCTATCACTCTGACAAATATATCTTTCTTCAAGCCAAAATTAACAAGGGTCATCTGGAGACTTTTTGTGCATAGAAATCTTTTAAGGAGGCATGTTTCTTCCATGATTGGTTTTGCATAATTATTGCATAGAAATAAGATGATCGACAAGGAACATTGGGAAATGCAACGCTGATAACATAACGCATGACACACGATTCTATGTGTGTGGGAATTCCACGACAAACGGACGACGCAAGTGCACTTGCGCAATAACAACAGCAGCACACTGGCTGTGAGAGAAATCGGTTATAGGCTTGGGCCAAATATAAGACAGATATAATTCAGTTTTATTTAAAGCTTGAATATGGCGCTAATAATGTAAAAAATCTCAATTAGCAATTGAGAAGCATTCCTGGTTTTGTTGGAACAAGTAAAAAATATAAAGTTTGAACAAATTAAGTCACGCATTTGATCCATACATTTTTTCTTAGTGTTTCCCTTTTGTTTTGTTTACGTTTCACTTGAAATTGATGCTGCCACGAACTATAACACATCTCATCTTGCCCCCAATGATCACGTCTTTCAAGTTGCCATGGTTGTTGGTATAGGCAACATGCTTAATTGACCATGGGGCTCTCTACACAAGGCACCAGATCCACATCAATGCGGTACTTCCGAAATCCAGATCTATATGGATGTGCGCTGGACTGTCTACACGATGCACATTGGATGCTTGTTACGCGTGATTGTTGCGACATGTGAAAACAAATTATTGAGTACGTACACAATGCAGTGCGAAGAATAATGCGATAAAGAGTGGCATGCATGACACAATAGGGCCACGGAAGTACCACACAATGATCCGCATTAATACGATCTGGTGCCTCTGTAGATAGTCCCACATTATTTACCCAATTATTTAGCCTGTCTCAAAATGAGATTTTAAAGCCAAATGAACTTGATACAAAATTCTTTTGGCTATTTATTTTGACTCTCCGCCCTCCAACCCCCGAGAGTTCCAAAGTCAGAAAAAAAGGGGTTTAGCCAAGGATTGCATTAAAATTAGGGGGTCTAACTATATAAGTTACCTATAAGAGTCATCGTTAATTTTTTGCCCTGCCTAAGATTTTACCCCGGCGCCATCCCTGTAGTACACTGGTAATACTTCTCAACGACCAAATGAGATAACATTGTTCTTGTTGTTGTAGTTGTCATATGTCAATTTGTCAATTGAATGCTGAATTTCAATTTTATTTATCTTATCCTACATAGGATTTGTTTGCTTTTAAGCCATTACATAACCTACATATATAAATAATTTGTGAGCAAATTCACAAAATGCCTAATAAATTCTCTCCAAGTACTATGCATTATATTATTAGTTATTAGGTGAGTTTTGGGGTGATACGGATTATATCTAGTCGAGGAGTCTGTATCGGGCGAGGGCGCAGCCCGAGCCCAGATACAGAATCGGAGACTATATAAAATCCGTATCACCTCAAAACTCACCTAATAACGATTTTATGATACCCAAGCAGAACAAAATATATGGCCTAAAGAAAATTATAAGGGTGATTCACAAAACAAACAATACTTTACGGTAAATTGACTGTAGGCATATTGTTTTAAATGAGTGCAAGGGTGACAAATTTCAGCGACAAGAATCTTTGAAAATAAACAGCCCTAAAAATCATCTTTTTTTGATTCACAAACAAAATTATTGATCTATTTTAAAGTCTTTTAGTATATGTTTTTTTTTTTTTTTTTTTTTTCACATACCAGAACACACAATATATGACACACATACAAAAACAAATGGCACATCTTCACTTTTTCTGTAACACATCTTTTTATTTGTCATTTTGAATGTCCTGCAATCCTTTAGAGTGCCGAAGTATGACGTCATTAGATTCCTGTTTTTGCATTTCAGCGTTTTCATGACCATATATCAGTAAAACATGGTGGAAAAAAAATAAAAATATTTAGGGTCGGCAGTAAAAATAGGGTCGGTCGGGTTACGCCAATCAAACAATTTTTTTTTAGGCCTTATCCTACATAGGATTTGTTTAGATACTTGATCCAATGTTCAAAATGACTTTTAGACTTAGAGTATTTGTTTGCTTTTAAGCCATTACATAACCTACATATATAAATAATTTGTGAGCAAATTCACAAAATGCCTAATAAATTCACTCCAAGTACTATGCATTATATTATTAGTTATTAGGTGAGTTTTGGGGTGATACGGATTATATCTAGTCGAGGAGTCTGTATCGGGCGAGGGCGCAGCCCGAGCCCAGATACAGAATCGGAGACTATATAAAATCCGTATCACCTCAAAACTCACCTAATAACGATTTTATGATACCCAAGCAGAACAAAATATATGGCCTAAAGAAAATTATAAGGGTGATTCACAAAACAAACAATACTTTACGGTAAATTGACTGTAGGCATATTGTTTTAAATGAGTGCAAGGGTGACAAATTTCAGCGACAAGAATCTTTGAAAATAAACAGCCCTAAAAATCATCTTTTTTTGATTCACAAACAAAATTATTGATCTATTTTAAAGTCTTTTAGTATATGTGAAAGCGATTATGCTGAAATCTTGTTCCAACTCGGTTCAACATTGCTAAAAATCGCCATGCAAATTAGAGCAGTGATTTACGTCAAAAATGAACACCAAATTTTCGGATTTTGTTGTCATGATGCATGGTCACGCATGCGCAGTTCCTAACTGACATGATACGGACGTTGAGACGCGCTCCGAGGGGGTGATACGGGATATATCTAGTCAGTAAATTGAGGCGATTATCCAATGAAAATCGAGGGATCTATTTGATGGTATGATAAGAATAATTATCATGTCCATAACTTCTGCTAATTAATGTTTTTACAATCTGTACCATGTATTTATATAGACCATCTGATAGCAAAATTACAAACACATCTTGAATGGGGTCACTGTAAATGTAATCACAAAGCTACATGGTCAAAGTCATGACCTCTTTTTCACCATAAATCAGAAGAGGGATTTAGAGGGGTTTTTGCTGGACTTATTCTATCAGAGAGAAAAGAATAGAATGGTACATGCATTGGTGATTGAGGAATATTTTACATGTTACTCCATGTTATAATCTTTCATCTTAATAACCTATTGGAAGTACAGTGGTCCTCTTTTTTGGTATCAACATAAAGCTAGCTAATGTAATAATACTATGAAGGTTTTAAAATTTCATTCATTAGAAAGTTTTTATCTGTTTGCTCAAATTAAATTAGGTTTCTCGGGAACAAATAAAATACTGTGATGGTTATGCATATGAAATTGTTTGTGAAATGATTACAAATATTCAAAATACTCCACAGAGATCCTTTAGCTCACACACAGTATTGATTATTGAGGAAGAAAAAAAATAATAACAAACAAATAAAGTAATGTGAATGCTATATTCAGGTTGGCAAAGGCATGGGAGCAGAGAACACCAATTATACAAATGACAGGGCGTATGATGGAGGGAAATCCCACGAACTCCTTACATCCTATGGGATTTTAGGTGAGGAAATTAATCAATCACTGCTCTGGGAGCGGAAAGGTTCCCACGTTGGATATATTATTACAAAAATATAGGTGTGGTTGGGTTCAAATTTGGAAACAGTGATCAGTATTTACGTGTCATACAGCAAGTACTCTTATGATATTAGTTCACAACATGGAAACGAGAATATAAAACCATAAAAATGGGAGGTTTATTGTACTTAGTGAAGATTTCGTGAAAATAGCAAATTGTACAGTTCCAAAAAAAATTAAAATAATGGCTTTAAAAATACAGTATAGTAATAATAGAACAATTTCAGTTTGTTCATTTAGAGCATTTTTCCTAACACAATCAATTATGCATCAGACTTTTACTAATGTTTTCCAACATTAGATTGCTTTGGGACTCTTGTTCAATGAGGGAATTCTTGGAAGTCCATGACGCATCCCAACAGTTTTGCCATGTTACAAGAGTCCTAGCTCACTTGAAACCAGTTCTGAAACTGCTGCATGTTTTCATTAATGTGAAATTCACGCACCACTTTATCTGATACCAAGAATAAGTAAATTACAAAACTACATACACAAGTATGGTTGGTCAGCAGGTAAGAATAAAAGAAAAAAGAAACTCCTGCCTATATTGATTGCAAGTAAATTTTTAAATGTAAGAGCATGGCTATTATTGGGGGTACTATATTTGGTTGCTGAAGGTCCCTGTTTAACATATCAGTCGAGTCACTTGCTAGAACTTAAAGTGAATGAGATTGTTTTTTAGGATACAAATTTCTCTCAAATGTCACTGGATCGGTTGTAGACCACCTACCGAGAACGTTTCAAGGTTTAATGGACAAAAGGCTGCAAAAAGGAACCGCCAAACCTTTTTGAACTGCTGCTATCGTAATCGTTCCCCATAGAAAACCATGCTTTTGACTTTCTGTAGTGCACGACCGAAAATACTAAATCATACTCTTATTATAAAAACGGGTAGTCGGCTGATCACTTCAGTGTGCTCTAATACTTGGTAAGCCATTCCAAAAAATGTAAAAAAAAACTGGGTTCGAGAAAAAGTGGGGGCGTTCTTCCTTGAAATCTCCTCAGTATCTTTAATGTGCCCACTAAATACTGAATTCCAGATTCATTTGTAAAAATTATAGGATATTGATTTAAAAATCAACTCCCACATCATGGAGTAAGAGGGCATGAAGAGAAAAGCCTGAAAAACGGTGTGAATTCGCTAACGCCACCAAACGGGCTGGAAATAAATAAAATTGTGAAAATTTTGTGGAACTGAAAGGCCTGATATTCAGCGCTATAGACTGAAAACGTAATCCCTGACACATGAGTTCATTTTTAGTCTTGGAAAAAATGTTACATGAAAATACACCCCTATCCTTTGAGGGGTTAAACCATTCTTCCACGTATTAAGAGTAATACCTGTAAAGGCAACTCACAGGGCTGGGAACCTTGACTATCCAAATATGTCATGTTGTCACTGTTGGCTATTTCATTGAGTTCTGCATTCAATAATGAAATTTGGTGATTTTTTAGGGGTATCCCTCCCGGGGTACCCCGCTGCTGTCAGACCGTTGAGCTCAGGGGCGGATCAGGATGTGAAAAACGTCAAAGTTACCAGGGGCTGAAGGCTGCAAACTTGTCCAAAATGGGCTGATTTTACAAGATTTGTGAGAATTACCGGGAGGTGCGCGCCCCCTCCCTGGACGCGCCTGGAGCTAAACACAACCAAACTGAACTGGTAACATGTAAGATTGCTACTTAGGCAGAAAACACAACTGTGGTGATATTATTTCAGTTTATCTTACCACTTTTAGAGTGTCTTAACTCCACAAGATACAATTAATGAATTCTTACCAGGATATGAACCAACACCAATTGAGCCTCATGAATGATATCATCTACCAATTAAAACTCTTAAAATGCTTCAATGCTAACCCGAGCACTACTTGCCTTTAAGGGGTTTGGAGGGGTGAAGATCAAAAATAATTAAAATCGATTTTCTGGCAAACTAGGTAAGTGTCCGCCACAAAAGTATCTAAAAGTAATGACTTAACTATCTGATTGATAAATATTGATTAAAAAATATGGATTCCAAAGAGTCTCGATTTTGGGGCAAATTTCTTTAGAATTGATATTTTGACAAATCTCTGTAATCAAAAGTCAGACTAACAAATCCTTTGGCAGATATGTAGAGTATATAACTGTGATTAATAACCAATACACCACCTTTTTGTTTAAGAGTTTATTGTTTGGGAGTTTTTTCCAAAAATGGGCGAATTTGGTCTAAAAAATTGTGGAAACTTTGCATTTTAATTTTTTCTCATAATGAACTCATAGAACGGGCAAAAATAATCCATCAATAATTTTGCCTCCCCCCCCAAGAGTGTAAGCTTTTAAAATATTGTTTTATCCAATTTGAAATTCCATTGGTTTGGTGAGATATCGTATTTTGAAGTTTCAGAAATAGTATCCACTGTAGCCTAATTGAAAAGGACTGCCACTCCAGACCCCTTATAACCATATCAAAATATGACTCATCCCACCAGAACATTTTGTGGACAAAGATGCATCATTCCCAGGACTACAATACATTAAGCCTTTCAATCGATCCATACAACAAACCGGCCACTTTCTTACTCACACGGTGCCTATACGGCAGCTACACCATGTCTAAAGCGGCAGCTACTGTCACATTAACAACACTGGGGCAATTGGAAGAGGCAGTAGCTGCAAGCTAGGACTTCCAAAGTACAGAGTTATAGGTATACAGTGATGTGGGTACTCTGCGTACCCCACCCCAATGGCTACCCTGTAAATGCCCATTAGGTGGAAAGAAGGTGGATGTTGTTGCTAGACAGTACGGGTTTAGGACACGCAGCTACACGTAGCTACTCCGCGGTTCCCCCGACGCCATTTGAAGAAGATGGATGAAATTTTCCATGGAAATGAGGGCGCTATACACTTGTCCTCTGTTTAGGCATTTTGAACGTTTTTTAGGAAAATCATTAAGAAATTCAAATCGGGCATCATCAAAAAACCCATATACCCGACACATTTAATAAAAAACAAATATCCGCCCAAAACAAAAAAAAATATCTAAAAAACAAAATTGGCCCCATGAGAAATACCGTGCGCGCTGCGAGCCGGTGTAACCAAGTAGCTACTCCACGATCAGGGGAGAGAGCCGCTGTGTGTACACATCCGTCTATGCGGCCAAAAAATACCCGAATCATGGCCGGGCGATGTACGTCTGTGGGTAGTAATCCATTGTCTCATCGGTATAGTTAGTAGCGGTTGGGAAACTACCATGAAGAAATTGGCCGTGTATTTTTAGCGATTGCACAGGGATCATGGACAGGTGAATGTATGTAGTACTGGGAATGCGTCTATTCTTGTCCACCAACATGGCGGCTATTGAATAAGGTCTATTGAGCCATTACTGATCGGCTGATTACATCATATATTTCATTTCACTGAACACATACCCACGAACATACCCTTTGAATAAATAAATGTTCCCGGAAGAACAATTGTGGTTGTGATAACAACAAAGCCAAACAACTTGAAGCTGTGTGTTCTTCCTTCAAATGCATGTTTTTTAGATAATGCTATCAGAAAACTAACTCTGAGAAAGCTAGTGATTATTATTGATGTGTACATGGATGTAGTTCATGAATTAAAGAGGCTGAAGTAGATTTGATTGTGCATTGTGTTTTCTTTGTGGCTGTCCTCTTGCTTTTATTCCATATATTGTCTTTGCAAATTGCAATTGACTTTTCAAGGTGTGTGACTAATCAACAATCTCTGCCCCCCCCAAAAAACAAATTTATCCCATCAAAACTGAGATGTGGTTTGGAATGAAAAAGTTGCATATAGTTCTGGTTCTCTGGTAAAATGCAAGGCCTGGAAAATGTTTCCTTTTGCTGATATGAACCCTAAACCATCTAGTTAAATGTGGTCAATTATACTATGACTTTGTCTCATTAACCTACTAATAAGCAAATTATTCTGCTTTGTTTATTTCGTTTTACACGCACGCTTCTTGCAACAAGCGTGCACGGCAAGTACATCATGCACAGCATCTGCTGTGGTAGTGTTGCTTGAAGTTGCCCAAGCACTATTCTATATAAATTCATGGTGTGAAAAGTCTTGCCTATTTGGTGATGAACAAGTATAGCTAACAAATTGTCCTATCCAATTTGGTACATGGTTTTGCTTCCACTAACAGCTAAACCAATTGAACTTAAAATTTGTAATCAGAGTGTAGTTTTTGGTGATATGCTTTATGTAAGAGAGAAAAAAAATCTTATGAAAAATTGGACTGTGATTAGGTCATCCACATTTGTTGAAAAGGTTTTATCACAAAATCTAAATCTTTTCAGCAAAGGGAAGGAAAGGGTACTATAAGTGTACTTAAGAAGGGGAAGAGTGGTGGCCATGTGGTGGCCATCTGGTGGCCATAGCAGGAAGCTGTCAAATTGTCTTTTGGTGATAGATGAGAATCTGTGCAGGAAATATGGGAATCTTTTTCAGATTCCAAGAGAGGAAAGGAGATGGCAATTCGCCATCACAAATAAATGGTTTAGTGTTTACATGTATTTCAATGTTCAACAGCACCCTTTGGTGGGCCCGGGCTACGTCATCAAAGACAAAAATGGATACACCCATGAACACTGAATTAATACTTTTTTAGGGAATAGGTTTGAGAGGCTGAAATTACTTCTATTCGAACGGTCATATATGTATATAAACATATACTGATCAAATATTTAGGGTTTTGTTCCCCTTTAACAAATTTTTTGTGACAACATATAAAATCAGATTTAAGTTAACCTTGTATTGCATGTCAGGCATAATTACATCATACCTTCATACCTAGTCGAGGGCACATGTGGTGCAGTTGGATCAGTGTTCGCCTCATAAGGTTGTGGGTTCGAGCCCCGCTATCGCCAATGTATTGTGCACTTGGGCAAGGCACTTTAACTCGCTTGCCTCTTTCCAGTAGTGGAATTACCAAGGTGGTCACAGAAAATCCACATTTGCAGTATCAGCATATGATGGTGCAATGAATTTATATATAAGCGAATTCACTGGCGGATCACCGTACGCAGAAACGGCGGAGTATTCGCACACGGTCATAGGAAGTCCACCGCATGCATTGCCGCATGCATGTGCTAAAACACCCCTCCCTTGTAAGTGATGGTGGAGTATTTCTGTGCACAGTCACAGGAAATCCACCAGCGTATACAGCACATGACCTCATCATGTCCCATCACCGTGCCATGTTAGAAGTTAATTGATTAATCGGTTTAGGCTGTAGAGTGGATTAAAGCTTTTGCTGCTCATCCATCTGCCCTTCTGCAGTATAACATAAGCCCACACAACACATTGTGCTGTGGGGGCCAAAAATTAGTAGAAACCCAATTTATGCAAAAATGTGCTCAAATACTATATCAATAACTCAGAATTTTCATTGTGAAGTACAGGCTATTGCCAAAAGTGTAATTAATGGTGTACACCCTTATAAGGGTGGGGTGTTTCAATGATCTGGCGATGGATTCCCTGCGACCGTGCGCAGAAATACTCCACCGTCGCTTCAATGAATAAAACAGAACGTGCTGAAATCACAAAATGCACCTTTAAATCAAGCTGCTTTAGGTAAAAGATATAAAGGGTTTGCAGTATCATCCATGGGCTCATAATGTATCCTCAGCCAGAAAAACTTTAAAAATAATGGGTGAGGCACACTAGTACTCGCCCATTATTTATTTTTTCCGACCTCGGACACATTCGCCATAAATGATACTGCATCACCCTCTATTTCTCAATAACACTAGTCCTCCCTTGAAAAGTCATCAATCTAGCAAGGAAAAAAAAAAAAAAAAAAAAGGGGGGGGGGGGGGGGGGGGGTAAAGTCCATTTTTGTGAATGGGAGTTAAATCAGGCATAATAAAGAATTGTATCTAATTATGTAGCACTTTCACTTTGAGACCTCGACCATGCTTATGGTCAATACTTGACCAAGCTTATAGTCAATAGTTGCATGCTTGCGAGGTAGTGCATAGGGATTAAAATATTACAAAGTGCACATCAGCATTTTTCAAGACTCCTTTCTTGACTTCTCTTCACAGGATTATCCAGAAGTTAGCACTTCTGGGGGGGGGGGGGAGGCTTTATCTGAAGAATAAAACAAACAAATAAGATGGATGGGAGATGGGACCTCCCTCCCACTTCAAACTCATGAATGTTTAGTATTGTAAATATGATTTTGGCTCTCTAGAGTTACATAAATGTGTTTCTTGGATTTAGTTTAATTTTTTCATCCTACATCCTTACAATTGGGGAGGGAGGATTTGCATACCCCAAATCAAAATGCTTAATCAACACTTACTGGTCATCGGTGAGCCTGTATCCACTATCGACATTAAAAATGTTGCGTGTTGTCTGGACACCACTCCTATTAAAACAATCAAAGAAATCACACAAATTCATAGTTTTTAAAAGAATTTAACAAATCATAATCTTCTGTAAACTTCTTCTAACTCGTCTTAACTAAACATTCAACTAATCAATCAAGCAATCAATCAAATGATCAATCATTCAATCAAATTATTTCATAATCATTTATCTACCCCAACAAGCCCTCTTAGGCCTCCTGTATTAAACCCCGTAGACACTAACAAAATCTCTTATTTCAACGAAGCATTTTATATTATAATCTGGCAAGTATAGCATGTACGCTCTTCCCTTTTTTCAATAAAGATTAAATTTTATGCTTTGTTTGATTAAGGGTAGTGTTAACCCTAGTGCTTTTGTTTTTACACGAATTTCTGATTTTTGCACCATTTTAAACATCAACCTGTGTTCTATCGTTACCAACTAAGGTTATCCAATGCAGACAATCCTGAGTTGTATTTTTTTGCCGATTTAAAACAGCTATTTGACCATTTAAAGTCACAAAAACCACATGGTTTTAACAGTGGGAATTTAAGCACATTACACGCCGTCAGGCGCAAGGCGCAGCGTCGCGTGGTGAATTTCTGCTGCGTAATGAAGCGCGCACGTATTTTAATGTACTTTTGCGCGAACGCATCTTGGAAAACAAAAAATAATATTTGAAAATGTAAACAAAGCGCTAATTTAGACCAGATGAAATTTTAATTTCTTCTGATTTCTGGAGTTGGAGACAAAAGAGGTTTGATTCAATAGTGCATAAAGATGTATTTTCATCACTTGCTCAACATACTCAATTTTGAAGTTAAAAGGTAAAGTTATTTGAGAAAGAGACAGCTTGAAATGGCGTGAAAAGTCACTTTTTTTTACTAAAACACGGATTTTCTCAATGTTCAATTTTTGCAAAATTTGGCAAATTTTCAGACAAGATAACTCCAAAAATATCGAAGTAAAAGGTAAGGTTTAACTTTCCTACGATAGCAATCGGTCTTCTCTAGGGACGGTTTTCTCAATTTTTCATTTTTCGATTTCTAACTAAAGATATTCGCCAATATATACTCAAATTTTGGAAAAGAAAGGTAAAAATCACACTTTTTTGAAATTTTTCCTTATATTTCGAAAAGCAAGCTCTATTTTAAAAAAATGAAAAAACCATCCCTAGACAAATTTGTCTTGTTTCCAAAAAATAACATAAGAAATCATGAAAATTCAAATTGTTTCTGTTATGCTGTCTGAAAATTTTGGGGCAAAATCATGTCTTTTTGGTATTTTTCTCAAAATACGGAAAGTTTTACATTAATCTGATGCCATCATCAGGTTCATCGTCCAATTTTCTTTCTAGAAATGTATACTTTTACATACAATAATCAAATATTTGCAAAGTTACAAACCAAAATAGATACTCGGAAACTCAAGGTTGACACTGCCCTTAAGAGAATACTTGTTTCGATTAAAGGCACTATCAATGATTTGCTCAATCAGAAAATAAAAAAAAATCATCACAAATCAGATTTTTGCATGTCTGTAACAAGCACAGGTACCCTGACATATGACAAATGATAAGGCCAGAAACAACCTAATAAGGGCAAAATCGGCTATATTAGTCATTACTGTCCGTACAGACACCTACTACAACACATAACTGAATGGAGAGTCATATCTTTGAACACTGCTGTTTTCTTCCTTTTCTGTCAATTCTTCAGTTGGAAAAAGTAATTTATGAGAATTCTAGAGACTTATCCTTCACTTTTAAGCTATTCCTGCAAATTTCAACTATTTTGACTCTTTCGGATGAATCACTGATAGTGTCTTTAAACCCTGTACACACTAGCAAAATATCTTATTTCAATGAAGCGTTATTTAATCTGGCAAGTATAGCATGTTCACTCTTCCCTTATTTCAACGAAGATTAAATTTGCTTAATTCAACAAAGCAAATCAGCTTGGATTAAGGGAATAGTTGTTTCAATTAAGAGATTCATTATAGTAGATTTCAAAATGAGTGTGACCTCATTAAAGTTTTAGGTCTGTCCATTCTCTGTGAGGTAAGAGGATTTATTTAAAGGGCCACAGATAACAAAGTTTCTCATATCAATCACTATGAGTTATAATATGCTCATCCACCAAGGACACAGTTCAGTGTGTTGTACTTGTACATACATTGACATGAACTG
>JAMKCH010011752.1:0-30295 GCA_023653785.1 Ophioderma brevispina | reverse complement strand
GGAGGTTGAAAGAAAGTAAATAAAAAATAAATGTGGCCTCTGCAATGATGGTAACTAGACACACTTCATTGATTTTAAAAGATTATAGCTTTGTGATTCCATTCACTTGCCGATTTCACAGGTCACGATTTTCAAAGCCTTTTCATTTCAACTAATACGCAAATGGTTTGATTCCCGGCTATTTTTAAATTGAACATTCAAAATAGCTGCTTCATTGATTCAAAAAGTATTCAGAATTGGTCGGTTGTAATAGGTTTGCACAGGGCAGCTTATACTTACTTACATGACAGTATACCTGTTCAGATTATAAATGACCGAAGGTTAGACAAAAGTGATATCTTTGGACAACTGGCAAATATATACCTGAAGACAGTACATCCTTACTTTTGATCATCATCCCTGCCCATCCCAGCACCAAAGATCGCTCTTCAGAAAACGTACTATAGTTTCACGCTTTATTCCGTTATCGTCTATGGAGCCCCGGACTATGGCTCCTGCCGGACTATATCTGCTTTCACACCGGGTCATCGGGAATTAGCGAATCAGCACGCGATGAATGCTGCGAAGTAAATACTCAAACATATGGCGGCTTACATGGAAACAAGTCAACACGCCCGGGTTCTTTGGTTAGGAACCCATGCTCGTTCCGAAAAAAGAGGGACTAGCTGCAAATGCGGGACTACCGCTAGGTGTATCAAATTCACTAATAATCAAGTTCTAGTCCCGCTAGGGGTACAAATTCAGTTGTGATTGTGACTGGTTCAATGATACAAATAGGAAAAATTAACCTAAACATATCAGCAAAATAACCCTTAGTGTGTATTTTTTCTTACAGTAGCACAAGTGTCATTTTTCTTGTATATTGGCTATTTTAGATGTGTATTTTTTTTCGCGGATTGAGAACAGGTCCCGCAAGTTACTTGTTACAAAATTAAAAAATTAATTTGAATACAAGATGTTTATAATATATTTTAAGTGGAATTTCAAAAGAGAGTATATAACTGGGATAATACTAGTGAAAAGTATTTTTAAAATAGCACAGTAAGGATGTCATATTACTGCTGTACCGTTAGGTGTCTATTTTCACTGAAAACTAGTATAATTACACCAAAGCTGGTCCCATTAGGGGCCGGGTATATTTTAACTGAAAATTGGTCCCGTTAGGGGTCACTTTCAGAACCCCTAGAACGAGCATGGGTGCTTAACGAAAATCCAAGACGCCCCCCCCCCCCGGTCAAACGTTCAAATTAAGTCAAAATGTCATCCTTTATTTCTCACACTGGGCAGTCTTGGGCATTAAAGCTGAACGCATAACGATGTACAAACACTGCATATTTAACGAAAACAGCGACAAATACACCCCGGAGACAGCCGGAACGTTGTAACATGCAATATACATTTACACTTCTACGTGTTCGTATAGAGTTTTCAAAAACTTCTCCACTAATGATTGCTCACCAATCATCGATTGCGGCAGAGGGATTACGATCAAAGGGTCGTTGTTGAATCCCTTCCTTTTGTACGGCTGAATGGATAAACAGGTTAAAATCTGAAAATGGAAGCCGATGTGCAAGATTTCCATATTTACCCCTCTTTGAAGTTGTAAACATGTAACAATTTCTTTTTTATTTTTGGCCTTAGGGTATTTGTTAGTGTAGGGCCATTAATAAAAATTTGTTTCCTGTGCAATTCAAAAGGGGGATACATATGGAGCTCTTTCCGTATTTTCCATCAATGACCACAAATGACTCCGAGATTAACTGGTAAATGTAAACCTACCGCATTTTACGCATATCATTTAGTAAAGAGAACTCGGACAAATAATTTGCAGGTACCAGATAAAGAAATGATTTATTATTCACTCTCTTCAGGGTGCTGACCCTTGATACATTTTGCCATTATCCAACCAAATGCCACACACTGTAAAACAGCACATTTTTGGATCCTATCAGACAATACGAACAACTTGTCTTCAGTTGCTGAGCATTTTACCCCTAGATGGCCTTGAACCATTATGGGACTATACCGCTTAACTAAATTCTGGAACCTAGGCAAATACATACTTAAAGGGATAAGCAGTGACTTGCTAATCCGGAATATCAGAAAAAAATCACAAAAAATCCATGTATTGGTATTTTGTTACTGTCATGAATGTGCTATCACAACCTGCAAGTGGTTGGCTTGAAAACCGCAATTAAAGACAAAACAGTACATGTTATCGGATTCAGCGGATTCTAGAATTTTTATGCTTTCCGAGATCTAAAAACCCTTTCCTGTAGTGTTAGGGTTCCTAAACCCTAACCCTACAGGAAAGGGTTTTTAGATCTCGGAAAGCATAAAAATGTTTATATCAAATATAAAGTTAGTAACTGCTCCACAGTGAAGCTAATCTCTACACCCTCAAACACTAGTTTTTCCATAACATCATTTCTCAAATATTCCCATATCATGACTAGAGGCCAGTGCAGGCCTTTTCTAAGGTCTGCTTTGACTATAGCTTCATTGAATATGGAGGGTTTTTCTATGTAAAAAAGTAACATCATTGCTGACATGTGTAACAATCTCCAATGCGATGTCTGCAGGAAACCCACAGAGGAACTGATAGTCATCGCCCAACCTTGCCATCGAGAGATCACATCAAAAGTATGGAAGTGCTATATATGTGAAAACAGGCACTGTTGTAGAGGCAACCTCAATGTCAGCTGACAGCAACATCCAAGTCCTCACCATTGAGCTCATGCGCAGCTCTGTCATAGTTACATCAGTCTACACACAGCCATCAGTAACTTTCAAGCACCCTCAATTCAATCTTAGGAATTCCACCAAACTTCATTGCCTTTAGGAAGGGAAATTACAACCCTGATCTAGCTATTGTTAGCAAAAACATCTCTAACATGTCATGCCTGTATAGCACGATTTTTCTGGATTCTGTTCCACTAACTCAACATCGACCAATCAGTATCCTGTTTGGCACCTCTCCTGTTTGGCACTGTGCTGGCGACCAGCCTGGCAGTACGGGAACCTGTCATTTATCTATGCGAATGATCTTGGAATTAGCACACAAGATGTAGACTTCACAGTTGATGAGATACTCCAAAGCTTAGGATGAACTCACTCCTTGTTGTGAGGGGGGGGGCAGTTGCATGCAAGTCCATCCAAGACAGGTGTGTGCTTTACATCTAGCCGAAAAGCCGGGCGTCAGCTTGGTGTGACCTGGTCTGAAACACCCCTGGAGCACTCAGTGATAATTCTGTCTGCCTGGGAGTTGCCTTGGCCAGCAACAGGAGGGCTGGGGGTGGCATGTGTAAGTGCAGTGACATCTTGAATGGACTCGGTAGTGAGGGATGGGGTGCTTGTATGCCCATGTGCAGAGTGTGCCTGCATAGCTGTTACACTCATGTGAAGAGTGTGCCTACCCTGTGTGTGTGTGTGTTTGTGTGTGAGGGGGGTGTCGGCCATGCCGGTAGGCTTGGTCCAGTATCGGGTGTCTCCTGCCAGCTTGTCACAGGTGTCTTTGCCGAACTCAATTGGAGAACTTGTGCATTCTGCCGGGAACTGCTTTGCCGGGCAACTGTCGTGGTGTGGCGAGCATGCAAGAGCATGGCTGCCAACTTCAAGTGTATAATGTGGTGCACCCTGTCTGGAGGGAAAACCTGCTGCTGGCTGTCTTGGACTCAGGGGAGATTCATGGACAGAGACTGGCCCCTTGGGACAGTTTCTGGGGAGTTGCTGTTGACCAAGTTGTATCTGTTGGTGTTGGGCCTGGTGATTGTCTTCCACCTGGGACTGGCTCCTCATGGGCTGAGTGGCGGTGTCTCAACAGATTGGTTACCAGAATCGGCCAATCTGGGGTTTCTTTGCGGAGGTGGGGCTTTCTGGAGGCAGGTCGGGATGCTGCCTGTGGACATGCAGTTGTGGGGCAGCGCTGCAGGGGGTGGAACATATCTTGGTCTGCCCGCTGTTGAAGCAGTGGTGTTCAGGCAGCGGGGACCTTGAGGGGTTCAGTGGGGCAGCTGGGCATTGTGCTCATCTCTAGCTGGGTCACGTTTGCAAACCACTGTGATGGACACGATAAGAAGCTATAAGGTGAAAATATAAACCCCCTAAAACCAAGAATTGCCTTTTTTCCATACACTAACGGCCTCCCTATATTCATCAAATCTCGCAACATCCCACAGCACTGAGTGAGAAATTTTATTCAATGGTGGATATGTTGCATGAACATGGACTTACAAAATGCACCCTAAAACAAAGTATTTCCACCAACTAAAAATAAGGATTTTGTCTGTTTTTGTTACCCTTAACAAGTTAGCAATGCATATTCTTTATTATCTTGCTTTGCTTCACTTCCAAATTACAGTAGTTTTGATGATTTTGATCTCTTATATAGTATTGCATTCCACTAAACACCATATCATTTGCTTTAATAAGTCTTGAGTTTTTCACACATTTAATTCCCCCAAAAATGCAGCTCCAAAAGTATACACCCTATAGCCCTCAATCTTTACTCGTATTTTCTTTAGACTATTATCAGAGGCATGGATCTACTTCCCAATGGTTCCTGGATATTTGAAAAATAATTGGTCAAATTTACAAAAACTTGGCACACACACATTATGCCATTCTTAACACAAAAAGAGCTTTAATTAGACAGCTCAAGTATCTCAATAAGACATATGGATCTGGATCTAGATAATTAGTTGACACCGCCTGCTTTGAAGTATCATGTTAATGCGAGTCAGGGTTAAATTAGATGGAGCGCGGCTTAAGTGCATTTATAGATGGAAGCACCATCTAATGAAGTGGACTTCTTGTCATTAAACTTGTGAAATTAAGAGTCAACATCTGGAAGGAGCTGCAAGGGAACCAATGCGAAAAATATATAACTGAAAAATGGAAATAATTTTTAACATTTCAAAGTCAATTAAAATGATCTTATTTTACATGTTTGCTGTGAACAGTGTATTGTTTGAACGTGCCACACTCGGCAATTATCTTTTAAAGGAGGATGGTCTGAATTAAGTATATGAAAGTTTCATCTTGTCTAGAAGGGCCTTCAATCACAAAACCCCATCTGTTAAAGTTTTGCGCCAATTATTTTCAATCCGTTTTGATGTGAGAGTAAAAACACAATTTTATAAGCCCCATAGCGTACTGTGTAAAATTAATATTGGTGACCAAAATGGGGCAGATTTTCACTCGTAAACATCCAAACCAAACATCTTTAGCCAAAGAATTCAAAGGGTTAAATGCAGAAAAATAGTAGCTTCCTTCTGATTAACAATTTCGACCACTTCCGGTAAAATCGGAGGTCCTGGGATGAGGCTATAGCAATTGGGCCATGGACCTTTAATGCCCATTGAAGGACGACTTGCAAAAGGCGAACGAGGCAAATACTATATAAATAAATCCCCTACAAGACCCACAGCACCTTATTGCTATAAAGTAAGGTGCCCTGTCACAATAAACTCAAGAAACAATCATACCGGCTTACAGACATGTACGCAAAAAAGCTATATATTCCGAACAGTAAGTAGATTTTTTAATTCTTTTCGTAATTTGAAGTTAATAATGCGAGCTATTGTTAATTAGCCATAGAATCCTAGCTCTGCCGGACCCAAGGCTTGTGGAATTGTGCCAGGGTATTCATACAAGCTCGAATACGAACCCCCCTACCTATTTTGTATAAAATGCCCACAATCTCTGCCCAGATGACCTCAGATGACCTTGGTGCGCTATCTGCGTACACCCCATGATGAGGATGAATTGGGCGAATCTTGTGTGCAATCTGGTGTTTCTCGTCTCTTGAATAGCAGGGAAAGATTTTCTACATTTTGGACAAAAAAAAATATTTCTCTTAAACCCAATTAACCCCATAGGGTGAGTTGGATCCGTGGTTTATTCTGACCAATTTCATATAAAATTGTATTGAACGAGCCAAAATGTATTGGTCCAGCTATGGGAGTTGCAAAAATATTTTATAACCCAGTTAGAGAGCCCAATGCAATTTTAATCGGGCATGAATCATCCAATTTTATGATTATCATGTTCAGATCCGATATTTTCAACACTTGGTTCCTCAAACATATAATCGGTTCAATCGGACAACCATTTGGCACTGGTAGCATTTCGCAGCAAGGTCCAAGCAAGAAGATTGGAAACCTGGAAATACAAGAATATTGATGATAACCTTATAACTTTAAAATTCAGCCCTGAATGACTTCTACCAAGTATATTATTTTATAATATAAAATATATGATGTACAAAGAAGGATGATAAAAAAAATTCCAGAATGCTTAGGAATAGGTCTACCAGGCATCATCAGTCACAAGGCTGTTGATTTGTCACCTTCATCTGCAAGAAAAGAATTCAAACAAATGATACTAGTAGTACGTTATATCTTTTCACCAGTATCATTATTTTGTTAGTTATTGTAGAGGACAGATAATAAATAAGGTCCGTATTCTGCAAACGATGTAAAAATAAACGTTGGTTATGTCCTAAGCTGTGGTTAGCTAAACGCCACTGTTTTAAGAACCGCAGGTTTAAATATTTTAACATTGTTTTAGCCTAACCAGCTGATTTAAACGCCGTAAATATCAATCCACCTACTGTGACTTCACTTTGCCTATATCATTACGTATGTGCGTGAACAATATTTATATGTCAGACAATTGCCTTCCGTAGTGTAAATGCAATCAGGAGCCACGGGTATTTCAAGAATTTCGCGTTTAGGCAAAGGAGCTTTAGAATTTGTTGAATGATGGAGAACAAAACCCCGGGCCTATTTACAACTGTTTTGTGTCGTGTGCCGCACTTGCTATCATTCATACTATAACAGAGTAAAACCCGCATGAAATAGAAGCAAAGGATAAATGGAGGAGAAAAATCAACTGTTACTCGGAAAAGAAAGATAAGAGAAATAAATGAGGTGAACTGGTCTAACCACGATTAATCACATAGAGCTAAAATATCAGGCATTTGATGAAAACTTGAAGTAACCACGCCTTACACTATCCCCCCCCCCTTGGCCCAAGTGTAGAGTTTTAACAACTTTTTTAGCATGTTTAACGATGTTCGGCTAAAATTTAAACGTTTAAAGTTAACCATGCTTTGAGAAGTGCGTTTATTTTAGCGAGCGATTTAAATTGCTGGATTTAACGCAGTGATTAGCGTTAAACATCGTTGGAAATACTGGCCTAAGAGGTTTAAAACTGGGATTTATCAATTGCCACTTTAAGGAGACCCATCAAAACAACTAAACAATGATATACTCTTCAGCTTCCCAGGGCAACATAGAAAAGGACCTGCATTCATCCGATTCAAGTCCCAAATTAATTCTTTTTCATCATGTGATGGCCACTGAGACTGAAAGTAGGTCTGCTCTGCAAGTGGTATTAAAAGCTGAAGACAGACAGATAATACTCCACATAATGGACCCCCTTATTACAGACAAAACGGGACATGCAGTCTGAATGGAGACAGTGCCACAACTTGAGGTATTTTTTGGCCTCAACACAAGCCAATGCAATTTGTGTAAGCACAGGGCACGAGGGGGCACTCTAACTTTGGTTTTGGTAGGGGTGTGTGGTGCAAAATGCCAATTTTATGGACTTGGGAACTCAATTTTGAAGCAAATTAGAGATTTAAGAGCTGAAGAACTGGCAAAATTTCCCAAAATTTATCCATGGAACTAAAATTTGTTGAGTTTTTGGCAAAGTAGGGGTCTCAAGGACTGAAACATAGTTGAACGGGGGGTCTAAAGAACTGCAGAAGAGGTGCGAACTGGGGGTCTTGACCACCGCACATACCCATACCACCATTTTAGGTCAGTGTCATCCACCCCACCCCACCCCCCAGGGCACAGGGTATTACAATCACAGTTTAACTTGGCATATCAGCTTCCCAGCCCAGTTTTGGATTGGGCTGTAGCCAATTATATAAGTCTTCTTTTAATCTAAAGTCTGTAAGTATCTGTGAATTTGAGAAATGTTGCAAAGCTGATGTGTAAGAACAGAACAAAGAGAGCTAATATGAGCAGTCACAAGCATCTGCGACTCAGATATTAGCACTGTCCCATCAAGTTAACCAAAAGAATTGGGTAGACATTTCATATAGAAGTCCCATGGAGGCAAATAAGGTATTGCCATTCATTCCATCAAGCGCTACTGCACAACGTCATACAGCGCATGACGGAATCAATTGTAATACCTCATTTGCACCCATGGGACTTCTATATGAAACATCTTCCAAGAATTGTTGATAATCAATAACTACACTGCCAATAATGGGTATCTACAAAGTACTGATCTACCAAAGCAATTGGTGGGAGAATTGCATTTCTTAATGTAAGTGAGGTAATCTTACCTGTTGTGTCTATTCTATGGTATTTGATACTGGTTCTTCCACAGCATCTACAAACAGGCTGTGCAAATAAATCTATAACCTCTTCCAGAGGTTTATCTTTGGTTTCTGGTAAAAGGGCGAAGAGGAAGATGAACCCTACCATACATATACCAGCGTATAACAAAAATGTACCTGCAAGATAGAGAAAGAATGCGATGATGTAGCTGCTGAGATGTGCAATCATAATATGCATATGACCTTTCCCCTTTAATCATAATTTAATTGTTGCATGTGTGTACCTGTTCACCAATACTTGGTACAGATTTAACATTTTAAGGTCAACATTTTATCACACACGTACATACAGACACATTTTGACAACAAATTGCTTGCCTACAAAATTCCAGACAAATTGGTCATTTTTTCTTATCCAATTGTGTCCAGTGCATTGTATCAATAACATGCAGTTGCCTGTTGCAACTTTTTTTTTTAGAGCCAGAAAAAAACATCTTATTCCACCATAAAATTGTACAATGGACCACGATTACCAATCTATTCTAAAGAAATGCTGCTCAGTCGTAGATATGTTTGTTTCCCATGGTACTTGATGGTCAGTGTATGCAAGTGTCAGGTTCTCATATCAAGTAGAGAACACAATGGACAAAATCGGAACAAGCACCGTTAAACATTACAATAACAATTACAACTAGAGGGCCCTATATTAGCAAGCAAATACGGCTTATCCGCTTGTTTGTGGTGGGCATGTGTAGCACATGACCTTTGACCTCTGGGGGTTGAGATTGGTCAGATGCACTAGAAGGGCCGAAGGGTCAGGGACTATCATTGTGCCAAGTCGGGGCTTTAGGACAATGTATTTACGGAGCTAGATGCCATAATATGTGTTCACATATTGGCCTAATGTAGGCTTTGTGACCTTTGACCTCTCGGGTCGAGATTGCCCGAATGCACTAGAGTGGAGTCGGCTATCATTGTGCCAAGTGGGGGGCTCTAGGGCCTTTGTAATTTTGGAAGTCTAGCCCCTTACAACTTTGTGTTTGTGAGATGAAGATGAAGAAGAAACACAAGGAGCACATATCCCCGCCCTGCAACGCAGGCGGTGATATGAGAATCACAAGGAGCACGATATACCCGCCCTTGCTATGCAAGCGGGTATAAGATCACAAGGAGCACAAATAATGTATAACAACCTTACAATGCCTATCCAGGTATAGAGTATATCACCTGTATATATTTTGACCTGGTATATTCTTCATCCCATGCTGTATAATGGTAAGAAATATTGCAAACGGCTCAAATCAGTGCCATTGTTGAATTACTACACATTGAAGAATGTTCTTACTACATTTAGTGCCATTTTAACATTTGGTAAAAACTTGCTTCTCATGTCTTTATTTTCACCAAAATACCATCACGAGTGATGGCTTCTGTTTAAACTGAGGAATGTCATTGAAATTATGAGGTTGCTTCCATGTTGGTGGCAGTACACATCCATTGCCAAACATCCTAGCCCACATGGGGTAGATTTCAGAATTGGAGTGTCCATGGCCTAGGGCCCATTCCTGTAAATTGGAAGTTAGTATTTGTATATCCAATACATCAATTTAATACTGCAAGTGGTTCTCAACCACTAAGCTGCCTGTTTTTGCAATACACATGGCCTTTTTTCTTACAGCTAACCTGTGATGACCTTGACCTTGCAATGTGACTTTTTTGACCTCATCAGCTCATGAAGGTTCCCATAACTGCACCTGTAACCCAGTTTGATATAATTTGGATCGATTAAGCCAAATTAATTGGTTGAGCTATGAGTTGCATAAATATTGGGCGAGACGGCAGTCGAGCCCAATATTTTACACTCATAGGCGAGACCAATTAATATGGGTGTACATCATATCCATTTTTATCATTATCATGTTTTGGATCCGATTTTTCACACGCTTGGACTCCTCACAACATGAGAATGTTGCAATGGATTTAATGTGTTTCGACTGGCACCAAAACTTTCACGCAAACCTTACCATCCAGACACTGAGTGAGACAGAGCGACTACTCAAGTGCACTCTGACTAGCAGCAACACTCAAACGGACCACCCGAATTGAAATTGTGCTATCCACTGCATTCATGGCTACAAACTGAAGCAACCTTTTGTAGCTTTTTGTGTTTTCAATTTAGAATGGAGGCAATTATTATTTTTTTCGTAAATACAGATGCCTATCGGAGCAGTTTTGGATCATATTTTAACATGTATATCTACAGAGACCCACGAAGGGTACACAGCTTCAGGAAAAGGATCCAGTTTTTGACACATGCAGCCCAACCCAACCACTTCTGCTATCAATTAATAATGATTTGCACCACGGTTGCAGATTGCTGTGGATGTTAACAAACTTATTACTGCGACCGCAGAGTGTTCAGTCCCAACGTGGATATGAATGCAGTGTAAATGAGAAGAAAATTGGCCATAATATAATTAAAAAGAAAGGTTTGTATATGCCTGCACCGGTTCCCTGCATGACTTATAGGCCAGACATTGTTGCTACAAATTTTGAAAAAGCTAATAGATGTTAATTATTTCTTAAGTTTTACTATAAGATATTTTGAGTACATGGCAGTATGAGATTGGAATTATTGGGCAAAATATCCCAAACCCTATGAAAAGCATAACTGCCCAATCAGCAAACTAGAATTTGGAAAGTCTTAGTGGATTTGACTTATTTGTTAAAGCCCATTGGCATATGAAAACTTTATTATTTATATGAAAATTAAAGAAGAGAACGGGTTGTTTCAATATGAAGCTAACCTATAATACACCTGGAACAAAAAGTATATCGGGAGGTGTTTTTCGATCAGTATTGGCCAAAGTCAGACCATTTGGAAGGTTTTCGAAATATAATTTGTTGCCTAGGTCTTCTCTTTCATTTAATACCTGGTGGAAAAAAAAAGCGGTGCAGAAATGGCTGAGATAGAACGCCGGAAATAACGCAAAACCCCCAAACCAACAGTTGCAGTTTTTGGGATTTTTCAATGGGCAACATTGCAGTGTACTGAGACACGAACACGCGTCGTACAACAATCATAATTGCAAGTAGGCTTTCTCGCTCATTCAGTCGGAAAAAAAACTCTTTGGCAAAATCAATCAACAGTATTTATTACGTTGTACCACACAGTGACCATTGAACAAATCCAAAACTGCAACTTTTGGTTGGGGGTTTTGGTCTTTCGGGCGCTCTATCTCCAGCCATTTTTGCACACTGTTTTACAAGCGAGGTGTTTGGGTGTTAAAGGAAAGAGCAAGACCCTAGGATCAAACTGTATATTTCGAAAACGTTCCAATTTCGTCTGACTTTGGCACAATACTTAATTCCGAAAAACATGCCGAGATACTTTTTGTGCCATGTGTATTTTTGAGTGGGAGTAGTGGGGAAGAAAAGTTTGGAGGGAATATGGCCCCCACCTACCCTTTGCCTCCTGTGGTGCTGCTACTCGCAAAATCCAAAAGCAATATTGCATCTTGATAGAGTCATTTACTGGAGAGGCAAATGCTAACAAGTAAAGTGCCATTCCAATTAAGGCCAAATATCCATACGGTTTGTGGTCGGGCAGAAATCATATGCCCATACTGCATCTGATGTATGGTTTCCTTCAGAGCACCTCCCCACGGTTGAAGTACTTAATGCCTCCTGGTCAACTGGCAACAAGAGCCTGAATTGTTGGACCAAGAGCTGTGCTTTCTCATAGCAAATCCACAGTTTTCTTAAGATGCAGAGGTCACAATACTGAAAAAAGAGTTTAATCTTCGAGTTATGCTTTGCATATAGTGAAGTGGGGTCCATTAGAAAAAGTGCAAGATCAATTTTAAAAATATTCATAGGACACAGCTGTTTGACCCCACGCAAATTGTCTCTTTTTTTTTGACGCAATGTGACACAATTTTGACAACTTATATAAGGAAGGGACATGCAAGAGCTTACCTCTGCAAAAAATCAGTAAAATGTAAAATCCATTGTGGGAATCTTGCCAATATAGGCCCACAAAGGGGAATAGTTTGTATGTATAGTGACCCTCTAGATGCCTATTTCACAATGTAAAGAACCTGTAAAACTAGAAAAAAATTATACTTTGTCCGCAATGAAGTTTCATCAAATTGGTTCGGTTGGTGGGTAAAAAGTGTGTAGCCATTGATAGTTTTCTTGTTTTATTATCGTTTTGGCCTTACGTAACGAGACCGTTCAAACAGCTGGGAGGAGGGCAAGACCATCTGAATTGCTTGTTCGCCAGATGATGCCAGACAAGCCTAATGATATAATCACCGAATAAAGAAATCAAAAGAGATTTCAGCCTCGATACAGACTGCAAACCACAAAGCAATTTGGGTCTTTGATGGGTCAGTCAGGGTGTTACCATGGGCGGGGAGTATATGCCCTTGTCAGTTACTCGTATATACATATTTAAACACAAACCATTACAGTGGATTTATTTCTTCATCTGCAGTGTTTGGAATATGTTATTTATTCACAGACAAGTCAATCCTTGGTGTCAAAAATAATTACTAACTACATTGGAAGCGAATAATTATTATTTATAACAGGCTCTGGTGGTACACAGAAATCTTTGTATTGTACAGTTTTGGTACAAGTGCCGGATGCAATACAATATTCTTTGAATACATTGTATCGCTCTGGACATGTTTGGAATGACATAAATGAAGAAGTAGACTGGGGTGTTTGATCTTGTTGATCAAGACTCGCCAGTTGGACTACAACCTGTCAACAAAGGCAAGGTTGTGTTGAGTCAGCCTGATATTTTAATAATAAGAATATTGAATGCTTTTTTGTATGATTACAAGAACATATGCACTCGCAAGAAAAATTTACTCGTCTTCGCCTCGTACAATATTTTTCTAGCCGTGCAATATTCTTGTATCATACTCAAAAGCCATTCAATATTATATAATTATTTTACTTCAGAAAGTAAATAACTGGGTGGTCAAAATCATTACTGCAGTTAAAATTTTGTTGGAATAAGAATTAATTTTTTAGGTCAGACAAGGAAGTCTGGGTGGTTAACAATCATTACTGCAATAATTTTTTTTAATGTCATCATACATGTAGTGTTGTGCAATACTCAACCTATTGAATATGGGTTTTTACTACCACAGTGGTGCAATGAATCAGCGTCGCCTCAGAGCATAAGGTGGTGGTTAGGCCCCGCTGTCGCCAATTGCGTTGGCACTTGGGCAAAGGCAATTTATTTGCTTGCCTCTCTTCCACACAGGAGTATATGGGACCGGCATATGCTGGGAAGTAAAACAGACTCGCTGTTGGGGAGGAGTGGCGAACCCCCCACAGCAACTTTATGAGGGAAGTCTGGCCCCCAAAAACGCCAATGACAGAGAGATGGGCACTTCCGCCTGCGGCGCACCATTTGCATTTTATGCAACCTCGAATACAAAGAGACATTAGAAATACAGCTGCCGACTCAGGAAGTCGCTCACTGGCACAGGTGATTTTAAAATAAGGCCTAATTTTTAGCACTTTTTAGTTTAGTGTTAAATTTCACTTAAAGGTGTTGTTCTGATTTATGTCATTGTGTCTCACTTGATATGAGAGCCTGGACACTTGCACATATGCACATCAAAGTAATGGGGAAACAAACATGGGGTTTTGATGGTATATAGAATCAATTAATGATATTGCCAAAGCCTATCCAATACTGTGCTTAATATTGATGGTAAACCATAAATATGGCATTTTTTTATTTAGAGCGTGGGAATGAAATGATTTAAAATATGGCCTTCATTTGAAAAATCGATACTACTTCGGGTAAAATCAGGAGGGTTCCCCAAAGAAGATCTGAACACGCACCTTGAATCTTGAAAATACCCCCATTATATACTGAAGTCCGCAATCAACATACCCAATGGTAACCTTGTAATACCGGTAGTAGCAACAGATCAAGCCTATAGGATTGGATATATCAACAGGAGGTGAAAACTATAGCTATCACAAGAAACATGCTGCCATGAAGGACTAGTATGTGGTAACAACTTAAGAAATAAAAGTTGAATATGTCTAGGCCAAGAAAAATAAGTTTTGTGTCTCAGGAGACCGCACGCCTTGTGTTTAAAAATTGTCCTTTCGGCGTGCTTTTTTTGGGGGGTTTGAAAAAATTTCAGAAAAAAAAAAAAGAAAAAGTGGGTCAAAAAGCAATTAATTTTTTTTTTAAATCCGCATTTCGCATCTAAATTTTCCTAAAAAAACAAAAAGCATTTCGCATTTTCACATTCTTCTGAGACAAACTTTTTTTGGGGGGCCTTACACGGGTTAAATTGGGGATAATTTAGAGCAAGCATGTTTTTTTAAATGTGCTTGGGTGTCTACAAGCTCATAAATGATTTGGTAACAACTATCAAAAATACAGCGAGTGTAAACTTGTGTGATCCCCCTGGCAAGAAGGCAGTAGGAACATGGACCTCAGATGGCCTTTGACCTTGGGCATGACCTGTGACATCATGGACCTATGAAGGAACCCCTATTGCACCTAATTAACCCCAAGTATGGTTCAATGTGACTTCAATTGGAAGAAGGACCTGGGAAAAAGGAAAAAAAATATACCAAAACTATCCAAACTGGAACATTAGGGCATGCACACTATCGCAAAATCCCCCAGAGGCCTTTTAGCCAGGGGATAATAAAAATAAAAGTGTAGTATCCATGTTAAATCTTAGAAACAAGTTTTGTTTTTTAAATGTGTGGGCAGGTGAGGGGAGATGAGCATGCCTTGAAGAAGGCTTTGAGTTCGAGGTGGGAGGTTCAAGGAGGATGGGACGTCCATAAGAAGACATGGAAGAAGCAGTGAGGAGGAGAGTAGAAGGGTTGGGTGAGTATGGAGGATGCATCGAAGCGGGCAAGTGGAGGAAGGAAGTAAGGGCTGGGCTGCCAGTGTGAGATTTGATCGGCCAGGGGACAAAACCGGATTTAAACTTTGGTTTTTACTACTACTCATACTAGGCGGTGTCAACAAGCTCATGACACTCTATAGTTAACCTTATAATGGAAGAGGACACAGACCCAATGTATTCCACAAAAAAAATTAAGGGTTTGCTTTATGTCAGAAGCCCAGGCAGAAGAGGGAACATATGAGAGAGGACCGGAGTTTAACAGTCCCAGATGAAGACCTAAAAGTATTTTTTTTTCTATATTTCTTCCCCCCAATGAGTAAAGATTTTAGAAGAAAACTAAATTGTGTATGAAACTCAACCGTGGAGAAGTTGTTATAAGTCAGCTAGAAATTCACCCTATGGGGCATTGAAATAAATCAGCAATGAATGCCTGAGATTGTTCCAAGGATGTACCATACTTTTGGGGAATCAATATTACAAAGAAAGTCCAGACATGTCCTTAAAAGGTTGTTAAGAGTGATTTTTATCATCCGGATCACCATGGGAGTTGCTATGTTTTTTTTTTTATCATAGTTGCCTCAATTTCAGGACAACAGTGAGTAAAATATGGTTTTTCATATGATCTCATAAATTGATTTACAGGTATGGTAGAGGATTTAAGGAACATTGGAAAGTACCTCATAATGTCAAATTTGAACTCTTCCTATCAAAACCTGCGAACTAAAATTGGAATCTTCTACATGGATCAATTATTCCAACTTACGTCCTAGGCTTCCAAGAGTGATCTTTCGACGTTGTGATCTTCACAAGGTTAGATCCGATACGTGTGCCAAAGAAATTTTTGTGGCCCATGCAGCTGGAGCCAATTACTGTTACATCTGATTCAACTCCGGAACATTGATGATGGATTCCACTGTAGTACCTATTGATGCAAGGTAGGAACAGTGAGCTGATTTTAAGGCTGACTCACGAGATTTCACGAGGGGGAGCTTCCCTCATTTTCAAACAAATCAAAAAAAGAATTTTTTATTTGCATATTACATAATGTTTGTCCTCACGTATGGAAATAGGCCTAAGCTACAAGATCGAAGGCCTTCGTCGAGAAATCACAACTCGTATAAATTCCGGATCTGGAATTTATTTACACTCTTATCATAAATGTTTATCTGCATAAAACGAAAAAAATGGATTCGCTCAAATTTGGAATTATTGCATTTTAGGTTGATGATCTTTAGGTTCGGTGACTAATTTTGATTATTAGACCAAAAAAATTATTATCAAAATCTCATGAATAGCAGTTACAACAACAAAATCACATTCTATGATTGAAAATTTCCTAGAAGTCAAATGATTGCGAACATTCATAACACAAACTTAATTGGCGCAAGGCATGTTAAGTGAAGAAAAAAAAACACCAACGTTTTCCTAAAAAATTTAGATTTTTGCACAGTTGCGTTTGTAATTGGCTAAGCTAATATTATACCGTGGTTAAAGCTTGAACTAGTCTATGTATCCGCAAACGAAGGAATTTGGAATTAGAATAATTAATATCAGAGATCTCAGATAATAATCCGGTCTGCTGCGAAATAAGAAAGGGCCGGGAAATGGCGAAATGTACATGGGCAGCTAGCTCATCCTACTGTCAGTTGGTTCAGGCAAGTCAGTAAGGTCATTTTAGTGACGTGGCACTATTTTTCAGGGGACAGACGGAAATTTGGCGTTTCCAGCTCCGTGTTAAAATAATCGGAAACAAAAATCGCTTATTTTATGCAAATACACGATTAGAGCATTACCATTCAAGGTTTGTTTACTAGACAATTATCCAACACTACTGGCCAAAAACTTGGAGGCACTCTTCAAAAAAAAAAAGTGCTGGTTTGCTTCATTCGGTTTTGTTTGTAACAAAACATTATAGGCAGTGTGGGTAGTAGCAATGCATGTTCTTGATTTTAGCGGGACAGCTTTCGAGATACTCGGGGAATCAGATTGCTCTCAGGCAGTATAAACCCATTGCCACTGCCTGTTCAAAAAAAAAAACTCAGAATAATTCGAAATTTAAAATTATTAAAAAAAAATATTAAAAATTCAAATGAAAAAAAACAAAATACAAATAAAAAAATTTAAAAATCCAATTAAAAAAAAAAAATACAGAAAAAAAAAAAAAACAAAAACTTTAAAAATTCCAACATGTGGCTGGTAATGAAAACCTTTGCCATTACATATTAAGATTCAGCGAATCAGTACAACACTTCCAAGGACCTCTCAGTCTTGCTTCACTAAAATATCCAATGGCAATAGCCTCTATAGGTAAAAAATACATCGGGTGTCTCAGATCGGGAGGGTCGTCTGCCGTCCGGTTTGTGAATGGGGCCAAAGTGCACTGAGGGTCACCAACATGTTACCCACCCCGCCCTCTCTCCGTTCCACCAAGTTCATTCAATGTAGCCCTTACGGAACTCATACGGCACGCAATATATAAATTTTGACCACAGACACACGCACACAAACAGACATACGACCAGAGTACTACTATGTGATTCTGCAATTTCTTGCATGGACGACACAAAAAAACAATGGCAAGTGCACCATATGTGACTTCTATCTGTGAATTCTTTTACAAAGTTCAGTTTTTCTGAGTAGCTACTTAGAACTCCCAAGTACATAGGGACTCCTACCCAATAGAAGTACATCGAAGCATTAACCCTAACACGGCCGAGAGGCAAGGAGAGCCAACGGAAAATTTTAAAGGCTGACTCAGAGATCTCCCGGGGGGCTCCCTCAATTTTCAAAACAAATAGGTTTTCTGCATAGCATAATGCTGCTAATAGTTACTAATCACTGTATGAATAGCTAAGTCAAATCGAAGTCCTTCGTATAGAAAATCACAACTTTGTATAAAATCGATCTGGATTGCTATTTTACACATATCCTATGGCATCCGATTCATACATTGTTTACGGACTGAAAACGAAAATTGATTCGTCTCACACTTTGGAATTTAGATTTTTCAGGTATTATCTTTAGTCCACAGAGTGAACTATTTTGATTTATGAGACCAAAAAAATTATTATAAATCTCTGAATAAGACTTTAACAACAAAACTCATCATTATCATGTTGAATTTTCCCTAAGCGTTATTCAGCATCCACCATTATGGAAAACAATTTTAACTCTTTATTTTTAAAAAACACCCAATTTTCCTAAAAAATTTAGATTTTTGCACAGTTGCGTTGGTAATTAGTAGTAAACTATATACCTGTTGGTAAAGCTGCGAACTTGTCAAGGTATCGCAAAAGAAGGAATTTTGTAATTAGAATATTAATATCGAAAGAGCTCAGATAATAAATTCAATGTATGCTGTGGAAATAAGAAATGGCGGGAAATTGGCCATGCTACAGTGCAGCGATGATCATCCATTAGTTGTTCTGTGGGTTCAGGCAAGTCAAAGTTAGAGATCATTTTAATGGATGGCATATTTTCCGTGGACGACGGAAATTTGGCGTTTCCAGCTCCCTCGGTTAAGATATAATCGGAATCAAAATCGCGGCTTTTATGAACAAATACACGCTTTAGAGCATTACCAGTCCACCGGTTTAGTTTACTAGACAATTACCAACACTACTGTGCAAAAATTGGAGGGCAATCTTCAAAAAAAGTGCTGGATTTGCGTCATTCGGTTCGTTTTGATTAACAACATATCAGCACAGTGTGGGACCTATAAGCACTTGCATGTTCTTTGATTTAGGGGACAGGTTCGAGATACTCGGGTTCAGATGCTCTCAGTGCAGTATAAACCACTTGCCACCTGCATGTTCAAAAAAAGATCAAAGAATATTAGAATTTTAAAAATATAAAAAAAAAGATATTAAAAATTTCCAAATGAAAAAAAACAAAATTACAAAAAAAAAATTTAAAAATCCAAATATTAAAAAAAAATACAAAACTTAAAAAAAAAAACTTTTAAAAATCCAAATGGATGGTAATGGACCTTAACTTTGCAATTACATATTTTAAGATTCAGCAATCATGTCCAACAACTTCCAAGACCTCTCGTCTGTCACTAAACTAGCCAATTGGCAATAGTAATAGGCCTCTATAGGGTTAAAAAATAATCGGGGGGTTCAGACGGGAGGGTCTATGACGTACGGTGGTGAAGGGGGGCCCCAAGGCACATGAGGCCGTTACCAACATGGTCACACCCCCCGCCCTCTTCCTTTCCACCAAAGTTACATCAATGTAGCCCTTACGGAACTCATACGGCCGAATATAAACCTTTGACCACAGAACACAGCACACAAAACAGACATACGAACGAGGTAAGTAATACCATGTGACTTCTGCAATTTTGCAGACGACACAAATAAACACTGGCAGTGCACAATATTAGAATTCTATCATTTGATATTCCTTTTTACACAGTTCAGTTTCTTTCATGAAGTAGCTACTTAGATATCACACGTATATGGACTACCTACCCAATAGAGTACAACTAGCAAGCCATTAACCCTAAACACGGCCGAGAAGCAATGAGAGCCAACGAAAACGTGTCAGCTTTGGCTCTTTCTGGTAACGGGTTCGGGGACGGTTCGGAAAAATGTTTTTAGTTGCATCTCGGCAGTAAACAACTTATTATTTGGTCGCGCAAATGACCCTCATTGGGCCCTCATGCATCTGGGCCGTCGTACCGGAAAATGACGCGATGTTCATCGTTTCATTTTGGGCCGTCTTACGGAAAATGACGCCCCATGTCCTCGTTGCATTTGGGAGTCATTCACGGGAAATGATCTTTGCGATGTTTTCACTGTCATTTCGGACGGTTTGCCCGAAGAGGACGCAATGCTTTTCATCAGGCGGGTGACATGTGTACAAATGCCCAAAGACATTTCGATTGTTGATGGTGATGATAGAGACACCATTTGCGATAAGCGATTTTTTAAGTAGGCATAACGTATTCATGACGTAAACCGGGCATGACGTAGCATAATCGCGCCACGCACGACTAGATAGGTAGCGTAATAGCGCCACTCAGACTGGAGAACTATAAGCTACAAAATTTCATGCAGATCAGCGTGCAGTATGCATCAATTAGTTATTTTATGTTTTTTTTTTTTTTTTATATCATGTTTTATTGCATTTCGCACGCGATTGTTTCTCTTTGCATCTGGAGACGTCTTCCGGATAAAGGCGCGAGTTATTCGTTGCATCTGGGCCGTCTTCGGGAAAATGACGCGATTGTTTTTCGTTGTTGCATTTGGGCCGTTTCCGGGAAAATGACGCGGATAGTTTTTCGTTGCATCTGGGGCGTTATTGACTTTACAACAGCGTACCTTAATTCATTTGCCGGGGAAAACGGCCGAGATGCAATGAAACGCAAAAATTTGGTTCTCACTTGCCATCTGGGCCGTTGTTAAAAAATACAAGAAAATAGTATTGCCCTTACCTTCGTTGGCATTTGGGCCGTCGGCCGCCAAAACGACCCGGTCCGGGTTAGGGTTAATCCATGGTTTTTGCCGCATGACGAAGCACCTGGAAAACGGGCATGCTTGCTCTGGAGTGGTTGCATGGTCACTCCGGCCTCAGCGTGTATCCTAATCAGGTAAGTTCAAGTCTCCGGCGGTTCAAGCCTTGAAAAAGTAAACCCTTCTTTTCAGATGTCAGTGATTTTGTATGTACGGATCATGCACAATCTGAAAAAACGCCCTTTTACCCGTTTCGTTGGTCGCACATGATATCCCCTTGTCCATGGACCGTGAGACAGTCAAGTTGGAGTGAAATACACTTCGGAACAATTACAAATACTCTCAAATTAGCGCCCATGCAGGGGAACACATGGTGGCCAATCTAGATTTTCCCCTTCTCCTCTATTTCGTGAATTTACTTACATAACAGTATTGATCCTGCAAGCTGCCTGAAAGCTGTATACAACACCCCACAATAAGAGCTTTCCTCACAGGTGGATTGGTGAGATACGTATAAACACAGATGTTCTGTTATATTTAATACAGGACAAGTACGTGAAAGTATTCATATTTTAAACTGCTTACTCCAACCCCCCCCCCCCCCCCCCCCACCTGGAAGTAGTTGACCACATGCTGACTGTTTAACTTAAGGCCTATAAAGGCGATACTCTTCACAAAGTGATCAAACTTTATTAGTTTATTAACACTGAATTCCTCATAAAAAGGGAAATTATTTTGATTATTACAGGAAACACAGTGCTCCTCAGAATACATATGACTCAAGTTTGGTTTAAATCCATTGAAATATGCAGATATTACAGGCAAATATTAACCCATTTTCACAACACCACACTACATAAACAGATGATGGCGAATCTTTTAGTACCTTTCTGTTTGCATTGAAGAGGTGGCCATTCATTTGGGGTTAGCGATTGTTTGTACGCCCACAGAGTCGACACCTTGGGGATTTGCAAACTGAAAACTTGCGAAATGGAGGTGTTGCAAACTGAAAATTGGCAAATTTGGACTCCTGAGAGCTAAATAAACTACTAAAAAGTAGTTATAATCAAAATTCTGCTTGAATTGTAGTCTTGTGAACTAAAAACATGCTCAAATGGGACCCTTGCAAACTGCCAGAGATGCCTGAAAATGGGATCTTAAAGGTGTTTCTTCCAATTTATGTGGACCATGTTTTCTATCTAATATGAGAGCTTGGCACTTGCATACACTTACCACCAAGTATTGTGGGAAATAAACTTTTTTTATAGTAGAAGCGATAATGCATATTCCAAGGCCCTATTCACTACTGTTCTACTGTCCATTCAATTAGCTTAGACCCTCGGGTTTTAATTAATATTACAGAAGGTACAGGTGTCAGGAAAAAATTGCGCAAGTAAAGTTGGTATCACGAAATTACCCAACACGATTTTAAATTTCAAACATACGGATGGAATTTGCCTACAAATCTATAAATTGACTTTTTCCATCAAAGTTGCAAATGATCCGTTTGATGTCTGGCACCATTAACAAATGACGTATGAGGTGGTCTTTGGTATTTTACATACGAGGTAGGAAGCGACTATCGATGTAGTGATATCCACTGCGATCATTATCGGCGGACCAGAAGACCTTGGTCGGGACAGTGACTTGCACATATTGTGTCATCTCTCTTAATGTCCAATAATTTTATATTTGGCCCCGCCCCCACACAAATTGCAACAGAAACAATTTTGATGTTAATATACTTTGAAATAGTCCAAAAATAATATATTAAAAGTCTACTAAAATCAACCTAGTGGAACATGTAGAAATAAGGGGGCAACGTTTGTACAGGGGTAAAAAATTAGAATTGTTTCGAATTTATTTAAATGATGTACCAATTTATTGGGCTACTAGGTTTAAAAAAAGGTATAGTTTGCCCTATCTACGCATTATAGTTTTAGTTACAATAGGCCTATACAGTTCAAGGTCATCCTGGGGTAAAATTCATAGAATGGTCCTTATTTTGATCGGACTGTTGAAACTGTTTAAAATTTGTCCCACTATACTAAGTCAATTTCAATAGATTCTTTGTTTGAACGTTCTATATAAGAATTACAGAGCTATGACTTGTGACCTCCCAATAGACCCTGTAGCCCCCAGTCCCATTTTGCGTTCCAATTATGCCACAAATTTAATATGGTGCAACTGCAACCAGGATATTTTCGGGTTCTGTACCTTAGACGAACCAATTGTGACACCATTTTATAAAGAACGGATATATCTGAAATTTACCCCAATTGTTGACCTTGAACCTATTTGCCTCATAACTATTGAACTAAACTGCAGGATATGGCAAACATACCTTTTTTTAATCCTGGATGTAACGAACACTTGGCAACTTTTCGACGCGATTGATACCATTTAATACGTGGACCCCTGTATAAACCTTACACCCTTAAAAATATATGTTCCACTCCTTTGATTTTAGTAGACTTGTGATATGTGTTTTTAAAGGTATTGCTCAATACAATTCTGTTGGAATTTGATTCTGTTGCAATTAGTGTTGGGTTTAAGGCCGAATTATATCTATTTTTATGGTATAAAAGGATTTACCGGCTTTTCTGAGCCGGAGATACCTAAAAAGAGATCGGAAAAGCAAAGATGTGATTAATTGTTAACAGCTCGAGCGCATCGAACCGGGGCGGTTTCGGCTGCATGATTGGCCACACGGCTGGCGCTGTGAGCGCCTCTTAAGGTTTTATATGAGCTAGGTATCCTGTAAACGGGGCATTTTACCAAATTTTGTTGCTTCCATATCAGATCCTAACAAGAAAATACAGTTCTTAAGACACGTCACATTTTTAAACGTTATGGGTTTGGCGATGTACACAAGTAGCTTCATTTTCATTAAGACATTAGTCAAAATATAAAAAAGTCCGCCGATTTAGATTCCGTTCTGTTCACAAAATCTGAGATTTCCGAAATAACGGGCCCAAATTTGTTTCAATTCCGCATGAAACTGAAAGATAGAATTCAAAATTCATCTCTGTATATTTTGAAGATATCCAAGAATGTCACAGATCGACGGTCTGAGCAAAGTCTATGAATATAGTCGACAAGAGCGTAAAAAAGTGGGTCATTTCAAGTCATTCATGGCCTTATCACAGTCACTGAGTACTAAACTGTTTCAAGACTTTAAGAGAAACACCAACCATGTGTGAGCACACATTATTTCAAAAAGATAGCCCGCCAAACTCAAATCTTTATATATTGATTTGTATTGAATAACGATCACCTGCTTTCCGATCAGTCGAGGGAATCGCTGAATTAACATGACAATACCGTACCAGACAATGCACGCTGCAAACAATCAATGATTACGTGACTTTGAATTTGTTAGGATACTCGTCTCAGGATACCGGTAAATACAAATGAATGGATTATATTTGTATTTCTTGAACGTTTGAAGGAATATTTTGTCTATAACAATTCGGATAGACACTGGTTCAAATCATGCACCTATGGCATCTGACTCGAGGTCAACTGCGTGCAAACAGGGGAAAGAAGAAGAGGTAGAGTTTGTCCCCTAATATGAAGCAGGCAATTTGGGATCTATTTGTGTATTTCAAAGAAGAAGAGAATGGAGCATTTACACAAGAGCCTGTTGAAAAAGGCCATCGACCTTAAAGGTCAAACCAATGTCCTTGGTTTGGATGAAAAGGGTAATGCAGAGGCAAAGTGAAGAATGAAAAGTTTTCCTTCTTTATGAGCCCAGGATAGGAAAGACAGAAAGGAAAAGTGGGGACCTAGAAGAAGGAGTACGGTATATCGCTTTTTCCAGGATCGTCAGCTGCCAACTTTGGATAAATTATATGCTTGCTTTGCACGCAGAGTGTCCAGAAGACGGATTCATTTTGTTCAAAAAACCCTGTGTTGCCCGCCCATCTAAAGTACACAGGCGTTGAATTTGGAAAGTGAATGACAACAGGTAACGTATGGTTTCTTTTACTAACAATTTAGATATGTAAAAGCCAGTGGTGTTCTAAATGACTCTAAGGGTGATCGTGTTGGGCCTTGCCTTACCTTCTCCGAATGTTAATGTAACAAATTGCATTGTCTTGTTAGCAGAATGCAGACTCCCATAAATATATATTCCCACATAATATATCTTCATTTCGATCACCCTGGATGACGACACACCCCCCCCCCCCAAGTGATGTCATACCCCAATCCTCTTCTCTTTTTTCGGCTTATAACCCCTCGACAAGATAAAAATCCTGCAGGGGCGGGACGGACCGGGATCGACCATCGGAGAGGTCAAGCACAAGCATTCTTACAGTCATTAGAACACCACTGTTTTACATGACTCATACAGGTATCTGCTTACCTTCAATCCGGGAGGTTGAATGTAACAATTGCTTAAACATCGCCAAGATTAGCACAGGTACTACTAGGAGGCGGTGCAGGATCAACACCGTCACACCTGGTATTGCTGAATCGAAATGAGTATGGCCATATGAATTGCAAGCAATTCAGAAGTATTAAGAGCAGCGCAAGGTCACATTCCAATACAAATAGCATGAACCCTAAGCGCAAAAACCACGTACTACGAGAATAATTTGCTGAGCCCCCTGTAAGAGTGGCTCCTGCAAAAGCCGGCCCATAAGTGACGTACATAGAGGAGACATCACACGAAAACCATCAGCCCCTCGTGCACACACACACGCGCATAATTTAGAGGTTTAGCTCCCAAGTATGAGGGTCTTCAAGGCTTCAGAGCAGCTTGAGCCATTATACCCAATCGCCACCCTCTTGGGCCCATTACGGGCACGAAGGAAGGGGCATCACCTGTTGAGCGGTGACTGAGGAGGGCGGAAAGAGCCCAACCTCAGACCCTCAACGGCTACAGTACTCTGCGAGAAAACTCGCACAGCGTAAGGACGGAAGACATGATAATCACCTGTTCCTAATGCAGAGCCAGCCCACCATATCCCACTCACTTGATCCCCAAGGGCAAGCGAGTGCGAGGAGCGAAAAAGATGAATATCTTGCGAGGCGACATCAGCCCACTCCTATTCAACATCTCTAGATCGAAGCCTAACCCCGGGGATTAAGCTTCAGTATAGTACAGCACTAACCCCAAGTTTATCAATTATCTCCACCCATAGATGGAAAAAGGCCAACAGAAGATTGACCCCTTCCGGGGAACATCCAATATTCATACTATGCCTATTCATCATGAATGAAAAGCATCAGAAAGGACTCTCGATGTCACCCTGATACGTGACCACCTCAACAAATGAACGTAAACGTTTTAAACGGGTGCTGACAAAGAATTCTCAGCAAAATGTTGGCAGAGAGTACCCGCTCAAAGTACTAGCTCCAACATTTACTCCAAGTCCTACCTAAAACTGGATTGAGGCAGCCATAAGAGTAAAGAGAATCTAACAGATTTCCGAACCTCTAAAGTCTAAGGAAATATCGCCGATAAAAAGGGCTGGCACAGAATGCCGAGCCCCCAACAGCATTCCCTATCATACGAATGACAAAGGGGGACGCAACCTGGCAATGGGGAAATCCAATTAGGCAGGACAAGATGAAAACCCTAATTGGATAAGATCCCAGCTTGACCCTTAGAGCAAAAAAACATATCTGCTTAGTGCAAATAGGATTGCTTATCCAAGGATAAAGAGTACTCCCGTCATATCCTAGCAGGCTGGAACATCACAGAATAAGAAAACTGTGAATCGAAACCAGCCCATGGACACCCAAAAGATTTGCTCACTTTATAAAAAGGCTGAGAGGATTGTAATAAGACCAGTCTGCAGCACGATGCCAGACCAAGAGTGGAACTATTACTATATATAAATATTGAAAGGTATATGATAAAATAATAGTCTATCCCACCATGAACAGAAACTCTGCATCTGGCGATGAAGACCAATTATCAATCAGAACATAGAGGTGAAATAATATAATATAAAAGTATAGTATATCACACCTCCATGATCGGAACCAACCAATCTAGACATAGATAGATTGGAGTGATACCCCCTTTCAACAATATATATTAATTGAAAGCACAAGTGATAAAAAAAGTCCATGTCATTTGAGTATGACAAGACTAATCATCAATCCAAACAATCCATCCCCATGCAGAGAGATTGAGAGGTTGCACCTGTCATTCAAAATAAAGGCAACAAAACCCGCCGTGGGTGGGCGGTGAAGTGCCTATAACGGAGCTGAGAATCCCTGCTATAACGTGAGAATAAAAGACCCCGCGGGGATCGGGTACAATGTCGACCGAGCGAGAGGCTCGGCGGCGCGTGCCACACACGCTTAGTAGAGATCAAAAGCCGACCGCGACCTGACACACTTCCGAAATAGAAATATTGCAGGGCGGTTAGACTTGGTTTTTGGCCGAGTTTCCCGACACAGAATTTAGGCCAAAAAGACAAAATTAATCGTCTAACATTTCATCTAGGGTATCCATCGCCAAGATGGCGTGCGGATACCCGAACCTCGATCGAAAAGTGATCAGAAGCGATGAATATGGCATAAATTACGGCGGAATCCGACACACAATTTAGGCTACTGACGAAATTAATCGCCAACCGAATCAACAACGGTATTTATCGCCAAAAGGGGCGAACGAATATCCGAACTTCGAATCAACCGCGATCCGAAGTGATGAATGCAAGCGTAAAAACGTGAAGGAACGGCAGAACAGCTCCCGTACCGGAAAAATACTGACTACATATCGTCGTGAAACGCCGATTTAGCAATTTATTGCTAAAAGGAATTGAATGCAAAGCGCCATCGACATGAATTCAAGACCATAGCAATAGTGATTCCAATTTGTAGTCCTACCAAAAGGACCGAATTCAAAGGAATCAGACGGAGTAGCAGGATAAGACCCGTATGCACGCCCCGGGAGAAGGGGAGGGGGGAGAGACATCAATCCCAAACCGGTGGCACAACCCCTAGGGCTGGCTCAAAAGCATCGGTTGGCGTTGTATTTTATTAAAAACACCGCATCCAAACTCGGACCCAGGAGGTGTCTGAGCTCGGAAGACAACCATACGACTATCTAAGAGGCTGCAAACGCCTAATAAAGACGTAAGCCGCCCCGAAGAACCGGATTGAATGGATGAAGTCGAGTCCAACACCGGAGAGACAACTAAAGGAAGTTGAATCCAAAAAAGGGTAGGCATCATAAAAAGATATGACGCCACCCATGAAGCTACGGGAGCCGCTACCACCAGTGAAGGCGGAAGCTATGCCCCGAGCATCCCGGTGTGGTAGGAATACCCCGACGCATGCTGTCCCGAAGAACCGGATTGAATGGATGAAGTCGAGTCCAACACCGGAGAGACAACTAAAGGAAGTTGAATCCAAAAAAGGGTAGGCATCATAAAAAGATATGACGCCACCCATGAAGCTACGGGAGCCGCTACCACCAGTGAAGGCAGAAGCTATGCCCCGAGCATCCCGGTGTGGTAGGAATACCCCAACGCATGCTGTCCCGAGGAACGCTTGGCGAGCAAGCGCCGCCCCAGGCAGCAGAGGACGACACCCAGAGGGGGGGTGCACAGTCCCGGCGAATGGGTTCCGTTCCCCGCAACGAATCATCACACCCACAGGATTGTCCTTGTGTAACAAAGCGACACGGCTTAACCCAGGCCCGTATCCATCGGGTAGATGAAACGGTGCTCCCATCGCCCGAATCCCGTAAGGGATTGAGGCGATTAAGGGCGAAGACCTACACCAAGGTGACCTCAGCAACTACCAGCAAGAACAGAATACGGATGTTGCCAAAAAGGCCCCGGGTGTCTGGTCTATATTTAGCGACGTTTATTATGAAAGGTAAGGACATGGACAGACATGTTCACCGGTAATAAAAGACAAGGCATACCACGGTGTGCGCTGAAGTAGTCACACTGCACATCGCTTTACCCGCGCCCCGAAGGACAAACGAGGGGTATACCGCAACAATAAATAAGACAATCTTCACAAATTGTCACCTTACAGCATATCCAGCGCCGATGACCGATTGTCAAAGGTGCTGGAGTTGGAGGGAGAGGTAAGAAGGGAGGTCAGTATACGTGATGACATAAGACAGAGAGGTAACATGACTTCAACCCGGTTTAAGATGATCAAAACCGGGTTGACCCCTGACGAAACGTAGCAATACGACGCAGCCAACCCCAGCGGGCGAGGCAGACCAACCTAGATGCGCCAATGCCCAGCGCCCGGTTATAACAGCATGCCGTGGCACCCCCCCCTTTTTCGCAAGCCAATCCAAGCGGACCGGCTTCACGCCATGCAAGGGCGGGTTAGACTGGGCACAGTGAGCCGCGACTGGATCCCCAAAAGGCGGCGAGCCTACAGAGTCAGTGCCCCCTTCACAGAGCATTGGATCCCTAAAGAATAGTGTATTCAACTCCCGTGAAATAGGACCGAGAATCGAGCATCCCGGGTGTGGTAGGAATACCCGACGAGATGTCCCGAGGACGCTTGGCGAGCAAGAGACGCCCAGCAGAGAGGACGACACCCAGAGGGGGGTGCCACAGTTCCCGGCGAAATGGGTACGTGTTCCCCGCAGGGAATCATCCACCCACCCAGTAGATTGTCCTTGTTGAACCAAAGGCGGAAACGGCTTACACCACGGCCAGTATCCATCGGGTAGATGAAACGATGCTCACGCCAGAATCCGGAAGGGATTGAGGCGATTAGGGCGAAGACCTACACCACAGTCACCTAAACAACTACCCGCATGAACAGAATACGGAGAGTTGCCAAAAGCCCCGTGGATTGACTGGTCTATATTTAAAGCGACGTATGTATATTAAAAAGGTCAGTACAGACAGACATGTTCACGTAATTAAAAAAATACCAGCATACCACGGTGTATGCCGCTGAAGTAGTCACACTGCAACCTCCGCATACACCGCGCCCCGAACAGGGACAAACGAGGGTGTATACCGCAACAATAAATAAGGAAATCTTCACAAATTGTCACCTTACATCATACTCCAGCGCCGATGACCGATTGTCAACGGTACTGGAGTTGGAGGTAATAAGCAGGGAGTCGCATATACCGTGATGACATTTGACAGAGAGGTAACACTGACATCAACCTGGTTTAAGATGATCAAAAACCCGGGTTGACCCCTGACGAACGTAGCAATATGACGCTAGCCAACCCCGCGGGAGAGGCAGACCAAACTAGATGGCCAATGCCCCGCCGCACGGTTACTAACAGCATGCCCGTGTGCACCCCCCCCCCCCTTTTTCCCGCCAAGGCACCAATCCAAGAGCGGATCGGCATCACGGCATGCAAGGGCGGGGTATACTGCTGCGGCAGTGTTGCCGCGACTGGATACCCCAACAGGCGGCGAGCCTACAGAGTCAGTGCCCCTTAACAAGGAGCCTGTTATCCCTAAAGAATAGGTATTCAACTCCCTGTGAATAGGCATTGTCTAGCGTACGATTCGTAAATCCTGAGGGATTGAATGGTCTATTGTATCGCTAAATCCCCATGAGAGGATTTAGCAATGGGACCGACATCACCATGGAAAACG
>JAMKCH010011751.1:0-27725 GCA_023653785.1 Ophioderma brevispina | reverse complement strand
TAATGTTTGTACAAAGGAATGTCAAGAAGTTTTAAAAATTCAACCATACTTACAGGTGTATAACAAAGAGGTAGTTTATAAAAGATGAGATAAACAGGTGGTAACCACATTAATTGTCAAAAATTGTAACCTAATTGTTTCTTCATGTGGTGCTAGCTTGTGATACTGTGGCTGTCATTTTTTCGTCAGGGTCTTCTTCTTAGCGCATATCCACAAGGATTGGTAATGCTTGTATTGTAGTGGGTCAGGATTTATTCATGAGTGTAAGTCTGATCTGGGGCCGCGTGTATATGATCGGAGCTCTTAACATGGCATTCAATTTTTACACAAGAAGCAGGAATATGACTCTCTGGAACTTTACAAAACAGTGAAAACACTCACCGAGAGAATGTGGAGGAGAGTGGAGAGAGCCTTATTTTGAAGCTTACGGGGCCAGTAGCTACGACTCGCATCAACAAATATTATCATATGCGTACAAAAGAGCAATTGGTTGCAGGTTATTTAACATGTTAAATCGAAATTTCAGATAGCCTCCAGCAAGTGCTTTGGCAACATTCAAAGGCACTTATCACACAGTTCAAAATGTATGAGCAAATCTGCCTCCCACAGACATGGGGGTGTTGGATTACAAGATGGAGAACTTCTGCCTGTAGAAATGGTCATTAGTTGCACGCACCTGACACCTTGCTTAACATGGTCTACGTGGGTGCAAGCCCCTGATGGTTGCAGCAATTATGACTGTACATTGCAAACAAAGGCACATTTTGCACTTCGATGTGCAGTAAATGCAGCGGCCAGTCATAAACACAGCTCAGCAACTAGGTGCTGCTCTGATGATGTTAAGCGAGATTGCACCAACAGCTGTAAACTCAAATGATGAAGTTATAAGGACTAATACACCAGGTATGCGTGCATAATTTAAATGTATGGCACGTAAGGTACTTTACAAGTTATGGGACTCTGGATATTAAGTGTCTTTTTTCCAAACTATTGGTAGCCTAAAAACATACAATTTGGACACTTGCCCACGTCTAAATCGATTGGAAGCAAATTTATGGAACATTAGTGCCATTTTGAGTAACTGTTTGGGCGCCCGCATCTTGGTTAAGGGCTATATAGAAGCTTTGTTTACCTAAGTAACAGTTTTAATGATTTTATGTACCTTAAACATATGATGAGGACACCTTTTTTACTTGTATGCTACTCTGGTTGGCAAGTTATGATAAAAATGTGAAATGGCGGCCATTTGGATGCCATCGGATTTTCAAAGTTCCACAACAGGGATTCTTGGGGACTTTAGTATGTTATTCTACACATATCCCTGGAAGCTATCCTGAAAAAAATCAGCTATTATTATTCAGCCAGGTCCACCTCATAACTAATGCTCTTGGCCGGGGAATTGCCACTTCGTTTCTAAATCATTCGTTCTACTATCCAGATAGTCTATTTCCATTTTGCCTAATAACCCACATACTCTAATTCATTTGTCTAGTAACCATTTAGACTAATGCAGCTTCGTCTAATCACACATCGGCTAATACCATTTCGTATTATAAGCCCAGTTGGTATAATCACTACGTTGTTTACAACCGTTCGTATAATGGCATTTCGTCTACTACCCATTTGGTATAATCTTGAGGAGCATTGTTCCTAAAACCACTTCGTCTAATGCCCATTTGTCTTCTACTGCCCAATTGGTCTAATCACCAGATTGTCTAAAACCATTTCGTCTAATGTCATTTCGTCTACTGACCACTTGGTCTAATCCCCAATTGTCTAAAGCCATTTCGACTAATGCCATTTCGTCTACTCCTCATTACGTCTAATACATGTATACAGAGGCATCATGTTACAATATAAATGCATACACGAAATGACATGTTGCCCATTATTATTTCAAAATTTCGCCTTTTTACGTTACCTAGCTTTTCTAAACATTGACATTCATACATTTTAAACATTTTCTCAAAATTATGTTTGTTGGCACTTGACCGTTGGCAATGTTTTTACATACACGTTAAAAATGTATTTTTGGTGTGGGTGTGAGGCATTCTTTTTCTTCTTCTTATTGTCTTACGAATAAATAGCATATACACAGCATTCGAGCACTGACTGCAGTGACTGCATATATTATAACCAAAAGGAAAGCCTTTTTCTTGAAACAGCTTTCTAAGCTCAATGTAGTGTAAAAACTGAGTCTGATAAAAAATACAAATTCCCATCATGAAAATTTCCCAACAAATCCATTTGGTTGCGCTACATATTCTGCTTTCGAACCGAGGTTTCAAAAACTAGCAATATTACATATTGAAAGCCTATCTTTTTAATAGTTGATTATGGCCTGAAAAAAGGTTTTGGTTGGACGAATCTCTTTTACGGATGGTCCCGTACACATCCCGTTCGGCGTTCCAAATAGCAGGTACTCCAAAAAAAAAAAAAAAGTCACGCTGTAGTCCAGGCTACAGCCCACGTGACCTTGTTTAATATTATATATAATGTTTTTCAACGGTTTCTCGACCAGTTTTTCCTGCTGTAATCTAATCCGATGTATGCAGATGAAAACCTTGAGCATTTTCAAAGAAATGCAAAAATCCAAAATGGCCAAAAACCCTAAAATTATATGTTAATTGCTCAAAAGTTGTAATTATTTTGCTTGTCCAGTCAAATCACGCTTGTGACAATTTAAGAATATAATTCATTAACCAACTAATTAAGAAAATTCAATATGGCCGCCAATACCGCAAGCATCTGATTTTATCTACTGTTGACCGTAGAATGGTAACTTGGTATATATACTTATATATGCTTTAAAGCTATCAATATGCTGATGGAGACAACAAGGCTACAAGTGAACCCTTGAAAAAATAATTGTGGCCCAAAAAGGGTTTACACTTTATATCTGCAAATCTTTCAAAAGTGGGTGGACAATCACAAATTTTTGAAGAATTTATTACTACCATACTTGTTTTTGAAGCCTGGTGAAAACGGCGTTCAAAACCCAAGTAATAACCAAAATTGCACACACGTGAGTCTATGGGACAACCATCATGGTTAACAGAAATCAATATCATTGCGTGAACTGGAGGCCTATCCCCCTTAACGAACTACTGACCACCCTTCAAGTTTTGATGACGCTGTTTTCCCCGTTTGAACATGAATGAGAGAATACCTCAACCGTAAACTTAACTTGAATGCCTATTTATATAATAATTAAGTTGATTTCAATTGGGGGGAAGATTGTAAATTGAAAGATACATGCATTTTCCTCGTTGACAAGACTGATCGAGATTCTGCTTGTTCATTTGAAGTTTACATGGTTTGGGACAGGATCATAAAGAAGAAATATTGGCAACCGTTTTATTTTTAAATTTATAAGATGAACTTGAAAATAATTTGGGGTGTCTTAATTCTTATATTTGTTGGTTATTATTACATACAGTTCCATGTCGGGGTGCATTGTTCAATGTGTGTACCAATCTTGGATATATTTCGTGACTGCCAAAGAGTGCCATATACTTTTATACGTGTGTGTTCAAAGTGGTTTGACCTTTTGTCTCTATAGTGGCGGCCATTTTGTTCATTTCAGCTTGTTTCCAGCCGTTTTTCACCAGGTTCCAACAGATTGTTGAATAGTTAATAATACCTTCAAACTATTTGATATATTTACCCACTAAAAAGGGCAAAAAAAACAACAAGAATATAGGGAAAATATAGGGATAACAAGAAAATTATAGGGAAAATATAGAATTTGTATGTATTTTACTTGGAACTTGGGTGCTTTTCCATTGTATTATCAGAAGCTATTGTTAATTCATTAGAAAGATTGCAACATTTGCACCGTCTCTGGCTGTATTGACTAATATTGGGGACTGGGATAATTTCCCCATGTTGTGGGTAAATTAAATAAATGAGGGGAAATCTTCTGACAGTGCACCTATCCCTATTTGCATTTAGTTTGAGGTCTCCGGGGTTTCCTGAAGAGTGCAATTATTTCAAGTATGATTCTATATAAGTCATTGAAGTTTTGACTTCATTTTTGATGTTGAACCTAATATCTATAGTCAAAGAAGTGTTTGTTTTCACGGAAAAAAATTGCAATAAGTTTTCTAAAAGTTTTAAATTATCATTTTGGGGGGGGGGAATACATTGAACCATATTGATAAACGGGCCTGATCATTTCTCAAATGACTCTCTCACACAACTCAGTGCATTGTGAGTGACTCTTCCTAATCTCACCAACGCCAAGGACAGTCACACATTACTTATATAGAGATGTCCACAACAGACCATGTTCAGATGTTAGAGTGCACTGACGGCTGGTGTTTGTGTATACACTTGATGTACCTTTATTTACAACTTATTGTTTTTAGTTAAAAGAAAAGCAAAAATAACACAAAGTGCTGCAAGTAATCACACATGCTGCATACACCTGTATTTAAATCACAACATGCTACATATTAGCAGAATAACTTTGATATTAAATTTATATGAATTGAATAATAATAGACCAGTTTTTTCATGTAGGACATGCATTTTTTCTGTTTTGTCATAAATTACATGAATATGTACAGTTATAACATAGATAAAAAAGGTCAAACGAATAAAAAGGTCAAGTGGGGGACAATAGTATTAACAGTAGACTTTAGAGAAGTTTAATTTCAGAAGTCATAAAACCTGCAACTGGTATAAATGGCATAAACAAGCAGCAACGGTATATACTGCACAGAAGCGTGTGCCTGTAGCCTTGACCCACGGCCCCGCCACACCCTCGAGTAAGTTAGTGCAGCGTGTCACCTGCACGCGCGTTGTAACACGCCGGGCTACTGAGCGGGTAGATGCATGTGTTTTGATAAAACCACTATGATCAAGAGGTTGTTCACCCACCTCAATATCCATATGCCTTTTAGATATACCATAACCCACATTATGAACTTTGTAAGTCCTTTGAACACTGGCATCATGGGACCTTCCTAGCCAAGTTTTGGGCATTGTAAATCATGATACAAGGGTCAAATAATGTGATTTTTGACACTTTCCTCAATTGCAAATTTGCCACAACATGTCTTTCTTTCTTGTGATTATTTAATGGCAAGAGAAAACCTAGAAGCAATCTTTTTTTAGGGGGGAAAATAGTAGCAAGAGTGACTTATTAACCTGTATGCTTCGATTGAACCGGATTTAATACCTCATCGCACTAACAAATGTGATATTTATTAGCCAATGACTGTACTGACTTTTGATGAGGGTTAACCCGTTTTAAACTGAAGTGCATGCATGTAAGCGTGTACTGAAAGGATTGTCCACACTTCACAGTGGAACATTGTACATGCCTTCCGCTATCTTCTGGCAACAAAATAGTTTGTGTATTTTATAGCCTCTGCTATTGCCCTCAACACTTATGTAACAACTTTGTCAATATCAGCCACTTGAATCCATTTACACCAATTATCAACCAATGACGTTGTATTTGAGAGTTTTTTCTCAAAATATGGCCACAGGTCACATGGGTCATTAAATTTCAATCTGTGTACAACCCAAGTCCCTTAGCCAGTTTCTTTTGAGCAAATTTGGTGGCAATTTATAGATTTTAACAAAAAAGTTTTAAGGGGTATGTAGGGTCATTAAGGTTCAATCTGTGGTACCCGCTGTATTAGCTGGTTCATGGTGTCCTTGAGCATGATTGAGCAAAAATCACCTGATTTTAAAGGAACTGCATTTGACAAATTTTTTACAAAATACGGTCAAAGCTCAACATCAGGCTCATTGAGTCAATCTGGATCTGTGTCCAACCCTATGATTTTGGACTGATTATTTTTTGAGGCAATTGTGATGGTCATAGCACCTTACTTGCCCTGAAATGCATAGTTGTTAAAAACCAAATTAATTCAAAGGTCAAGTGGTCTTTAGAGATCAATCTGTGTACACACCTGGTGAATCTTTGGGCCATGATTCTTTTTCACAGAGTATGAAGTTAAACAGTCCATGTGTAAAGAATAGCATGCAGGAGTTTGAGAGTATAGCAAATCAAGGGGAATAAGAATGGAAAACACAAATACATTTTCACAGACTTTAGCTGCAGACTGCTCTCGTACCAATGTTGGGTTAGCTAATATGGTCCTTTGGTGGCACGAGTGTCATTTCCCTCCAAACTGCCTCAAAATCTTTAAAAAGGACCACGTTCTTCAGGGGCGTGTGCCTGATCCAAAAAACAAATTGAAAAAATAGATACATATTGTAAGCACAATCCACAAAATAGTATCTATTTACCAAATGACCCTTATGAATAGGGTTTCGTCCAGCTTCCCCACCCTCAACCAAACCAAACCTGAGTACCCCCTCCCATGGAGACATCAATTTTGCTTCATTCGTTGGGTAGTAAAGAATATGATAAGAATAATGGTTAAGAATCTTAAAGCATTGTTCTAATGGATTTCCTTGATTTCTACAATAGAATATTCTGTTTTTATTCCTAACACAAGAATTATGCCTCAAACAAAGTCATCAAATCCGAAGTCCTTAAATTGACAAAAGACGTGGCCAGTGACTCTTTTACAACCATGCTAATTTAATTTGGAGATACCCAATTTTGTAGTGCTTTGTTTTAAAAAAGCCATTGAATTAACATTTAGATGCTGAAAAGGCCATATTTATGATCAATTCTGTGAAAAACCAGGCAAATAATTTTTGTGGCGATCAAACTATCAGGGCATTATAGGGCTTTGGACTTTTCTATTCTACGGAATTTTCTATGGAGAGGTACCACTATCGGAAACTCTAGGAATTATAACGGGCGCTTGTAGCCCTGCATCATCCATTCAAGGATGGCCAATGCAACATTCATTACTGAATACCTACAGCAAGAGCTGTAATCATGTGTATGTCACTATAACTCATTCATAGCATTTAGGATGTCTACCCTATCAAAGTTAGTGGGATCTGCCAATAAAAAATGCTCAATTTTCTCGTCTGGCAATCCATCGGATTCACAGAATAACAGAAAAACCTGGTCTAGAAACCGTTTAAAAACATATATCTTATAACACCAAGGTTGATATAGACCAGTATTAACATCCTACGTCACTTCTTTTTGTTGGCCTCTGCAAATCATTCCTTCCTGAATCTTTATGCCCATAGTATTAAAACTCTAACAGATACAATTGCCCAGTGTGTGACAGTCAGGCCGACCTATTATCACGATCCAGGGGCCCTAAACTGTTTACAACCATTGCTGTTAACTGGTCTATTAGTTAGCACTGAGTCTGTAGCCTTGACTATGGGAGTCGAAGCCGATTAGTTGGCGTGCTGTGGTACGTCCTAGAGGCAGTTTAGTTCCATGCATAACAGACTGTGCATTTAGGCCAAGAAACCATAAAACCAACAGCAACAAACATTTTTGTGTCTCGAGCCTCGAGATCGAGGATGGTTTCGTGGATCGCTCCTGCCTCGAGGTTTTCCGACGATATAACCACATGATTTTTACACTGGTTTAAAAAAATGTTGAGTAAAACGGCTTTTTAAAAAACTGCAACTGGGACAACAAACAACATTTTTTTTTTTTTTTAACAACGGTTTTTTTTTTTCTTACAGTTATTTGCATGTTGCGAGTCCCCCTGCATCCAACTCCATTAGAGTTTCCTAGCTACCAATAGCAACTTGTATAATGAGGACATTGGGGTACAGTACTTGAAACAATGATGGATCAGTGATTACAATTGATAACACAATAAACAGATGGTTGGTAGGACACTCAGTCCAACGGACACTGTAATATAGTGACCCGCTGACAGTTAAACATTTTTATAAGAACATTTTTAATAACAGGCATCCATCTATCTATGGCCGCAGCCGAGATGCGTTCACCATGTATCACCAAATGTCCCTGTCCGTCATTAAGTTTGGAATGTCAGATGGATCCTCCTGGATGTCCTCGAGCAATCACATCAGATCACGCTTGTTTTTGGTACGGTAACCTTCAGCATGTAAAGTCCATAGACGAATTTGATCAATCGCTTGGCATTGGGCAACAGAAGTAAATGAGGATAATCTCCAAACTCTGCTTTGGCCATGTGCTCAGGCCAGGGTGTTTTTGTTACTCGCATATGAAGCTTGGTGTAGGTGCCATGGTCCATGTCTCCATATAACAGTATACCTTCTACACACCGGTTAACGACCTCCGCTTGGTTGAATTGGCGATACCCAGATTGCCATAAGTGGTGTATTTATTGCATTCATTTTCAAGTTTTTCTTTGCGTGAAGGAACTCTTAGTCTTTCTTGCTGTGGCAGCATAGACCACTATGGTACCTGAATCCGTAACCTCTGAGTTGGATACGTTGTAGTGCAGATGATTATCTTCCTCATTGACGCATAATCACTTCCTTTTGTCGTTAGTCCTAAATGGTTATTAATCAACTACTCATTAGACCAAATGGGTTTAGACTAAATGGGTTTTAGCCTAAATGGTTATAAACCAACTGGTCATTAGAAGACAAAATGGGTTTGGACAAAATGGGTTTAGACTAAATGGTAATTTAGACCAACTGATCATTAGACAAAATGGTTTAGACAAAATGGGTTTAGACTAAATGGTTTTATAACAACTGGTTATTAGACTAAATGGGTGTAGACCAAGTGATGTTAGACGAAGTGGCAATTAGACCATTAGATATTAGTCACAAATGGTTTTAGGCAAATGGCCAATTATAACCATCTGGTTATTAGTAACAATAGACTAATTTTTGGGGTTATTAGCCTAGTGCAATTAGACTATCTGATTTTAGACGAAACGGTTTTAGGCCAAGGGTTATAGACGAATGAATTGAACGAAGTGATGATAGACCTCTTGCCTAAGTTCTGATCAATTTCAATGGCAATTGCAACCAAAGCACTACTGACATTGAACAGTGTCCTGTCAAATCTAAATCCAACCATTTCTCAATGAATTGTCACACAGCCATATTTGTTGAGTATATTTCTTATGTTATTAAGCAGTTTCCTCATATACCACCTTAACTGTCCACTTATATGAATCTCCAACCACTTCCTGATCACAACCAATTTATAAATAATTTACAAAATTAAATTATCAAAATTCATATGCATATGTCAAAGCATGGGTAAATGTGAAATAACATAAAAATATGTAATACATTATTCACTGTCATGATTCAATTATATGTAACCATATAAATTAGTAGAATATCAGTCAATATGTGATTGTTGAAATCTTCTTTATTGTGTTTCTGAAAATTTGTTCCTTATATGTATACTCAGGCAGAATAGAAGTGCATCAATGTGATAACGCATGAATTATGTCATTGTTGTACAAGGAATGTCAGTTTAAAAATTCCACCATACTTACATGTAGAACAAAGAGGTAGTTTATAAAAGAGGTAGATAACAGGTAACCCACATTTAATTGTCAAAAATTGTTCAATATTGGTGACTGATGTAAATATCTATCAGGGTTGTTTCGCAGAAGTGGCTAGGTCAGAAATTTGTGTTCAAAATTGGCACAAAGACAGTTGCGTACCGGGCATGGATGACGTTGGGGCGTTTAGGTGCGGTGGTGTGTGAGGACCTCTTAATAGTAATAAACATAGGCTGATTTTTTTGTATAACTTTTTGGCAACCCCTGGTGGTGCTCCCCCACTGTGTACCTGGTGAAATTATTTTTGCTTACTGTTTTTATCAATGCATATCTCCCTCTCTAAGTTTACACAAGCAAAATGAGATGAAATTAATTAAAAAAATTGCAACTCTAGTTCTTAATTATTTTTCATGATGAGATTCAATGATGATATTTTGAAATTTTGATACATATAAAAATGTTTTCACTTGCACCGTTTCGTCAAGCTGTAATCTTAATTAGCAACATTTACTGTGTATTCGGCTTTCTTGCTATAATGAAGTTTTAGTATTAGTTTCCTTAGATAGATATCCTCTTATAAATATCTTCAATTATTATAACTACTGGTAGAAAATTGTGTTAAATGTAAATAAAGAATTACATTCTGTAATCACACGCAGGGCGGACGGAAGGATCCCAGGACCTCTCAATAGGGGGGGGCCCTCGTCATTATTCGCTTTTAAAATTTCCGGCTCGCTTCGCTCGTCGGGTAGAACCCAATTTTTTTTTCACTCGGTTTTGGAAATCTGAAGAGCGGGGTGGTGGGGGAAGGGAAGTGCCGACGCTTATATTTAGATTAATTTGAACCCAGAATCACCAAACAAACACAACACAGAGAGTACCCCCCCCCTGCTCTTCAGAATTTCAAACCGACTGAAACAAATTGTTATCTCACCGCGAGCGGGCAAATTTTACAAATTGTTCGTCAAGGGCGCCCACAAAAGGTCATTTTCCTTCCTAGATATAAAGGGCGCCCGGCGCCCTTTGCGGCAAAAGGCATTTTTCTACATATACAAGGCGCCCGGCGCCTTTTGGTTTGCAAAACATAGGGGGCGCCGCCGCCGGGTGCGCCCCCCCCCTAAACCCCTATGACACGTATTATCTGAATTATTAGAATTGCTTAAGATGTCAATTGCTTGTTCAAATGTTAAACACCTTTATTTGCTAGCTATATACATGTATATAATTGAATACTAGGCTATGAGTTCAAAAAACATTATATACCTCATAATAGATCCTTGTCCATCTGATTGGGTAATAAGTCGCATGACATGGTAGTTCACTATTTTGCATAAAACATTATAGTAAGTACCTTTTTTTGCCCCGGTATAGTAATTCTTTGGACCGTATAGTAACCTCTGACCGGTTTAATCGTAAAATTTTCCTTCTGGCCATAGCTTTTAGTCTTGTTACTGCAGCATAAATGATCTAGTCTATGAGGTATAATAAAACAAATATTAACTGTCCTTTATTCGGGCCAGATTCCATCTATTGACCCTCGGTGATCTCGAGACCGAACTATTTTCCCTCATTCTGCTTCGGGAAAATAGTATGGCCCGAGATCACCCCTCGGGTCACTAGATTTGACATGTCCCTCATTATCAGCAATACTTTGTATATTAACTAATATTCTGTTATATTTTCTAACTACCTTTACGATCAGTTAAGAAATCTGATTTGGTATCATGTTAAAATACTTGACATGATCAAGAATAATCACAGACACATCTTCAACTAAATGTGCATGACTTCTCTCCACTTTAAGCACAAGGTGTCAGTTTTTTGGCCATATTTAAATGCCCATGGTTCGCTCAGTTGCAAATCAACAAATAACAACCAAATAACAACTGGTGTTTTCCTCAGTGAACACAAACTTGAATTTTGTTCAAGTTAGCATAAACCAACCAAACCCCGATGGTGGCGTTTTGTTACTGAAAATTATGGTACCTGGGTGGGAGACATTTTTAATTTAAACTCAGAAACTACCCCAACCACCAAAATCACACCCTAAACACACATTACTCTTGTTTTCTGTACGAAAAACAAGTATTTGTGCAAGAAACAACCAGAATGGCTACAAAAGATGGGGTGGCAGGAAACTATGACTAATTAATGCACTCTTTTGCCCTTAGTTTAAACTGCGATTTTGCATGGCTGCCCAGTTTTATCCGCCATTCCTAATTTTATGGTTGGTGTGATCAGCACCATTTCGAACAAAAAAACATACAAAAAAAAAAACGAAAACCTAAAAATGATCCAGACTATGTGTTTTGATAAACTGGTATTGGGTACCACCTTCATGTAATCCCTAAATGTAGGTAGTTTTCAGCTTGTGAGTTTTCCACATCATTTTAAGGTGCTTCTTTCCAGTTTAGGGTGTACTTGATATGAGGCCTGGCACTTGCATACACTCCACGCCAAGTTCCGTGGGACAAACTTTGTGTCTTTTTTAAGGGTAGAGGCATAATTGAAATTACAAACACTTTATTAATTAGGTATGTGCTGATAGTGAAGGTTAACCATTAAAAGGGTAGGTTTTAGTCACCATCTTTGGAAAAGAACCAATTTGGAGAATTTCAAGGACAACCATTAGAAAAATGTCAGTCCTTTCCATCGGATATAAACAAAACTGAGTAAGTTGGAGGATACAAAGCTGAATGGAACAAGTACCTTTAATTCCAACACAGAAAACAAGGGTACCACCTCTCTTGGCATTTTTGTCATAAAAAATGTGATGGGTGTTATAATAAACACCATCTACAATGTATTTCCATCAAAGTTAAATTTGTCAAAATTGTCCAATTTCTTTGATATTTTCACTAAATAAGTTTTATATACAATTTTAAAGATTCTGCGTGAAACGCCCTTATACACCTACAAAACAGACCCTGAAAATTTGGCTATGACCAATTCAAATTAGACTACAAGTTGCGCCCTTCTGGCTAAAACAAAATGAGGCCAAAATGGATTTAAGTTTCCAATTTTACCAAATTTTAACCAATTTTGCCTATATTTGGGTAAAATTTTGAAAAGAAGGTGGCATTTTCATGCACACCCTCTTGTCCCTCAGAATTAAGGAAATAACTGGGCCAACTTTACATTTTTTAGCCCCCTATGCGGACAACCTTGGGATTTGTTCCACCTCTAGATTGATTGCCTCGACATGCCACGTGGCACTTGGCTTATTGCCGTAGACTGATTACTATTCTGAAAGGGAGTCTAACTTAGACCCGGGTTTTAAACCAGGGTTTAGTCCTACAGTGTGGACCGTTTTTTTCCTTCAACATACTCTAAAATGTGCGTAACGGATGAAAAACTTCCTCATGTCTGGGGCGGAACGGTCCATCCAAAGGAATTTTTCCTCACCCATTACATTTAACTTCACAGTATTGTGAATGGATAAAAGGTCCCACTCATGTAGGGCTTAACCCTGGTTTAAACCCAGTCTAAGTTAGACTCCGTTTCAGATTACCAGCCCCAAAGTATTTAAACTTGTTGTGAAGAGAGTCTTCAACACTCATTGTTTCCTCAGGGCTCTTTGAAGTGACAACACGCCTTTTATCGAAATATAGAAGTCCTTCTTGCTCCTCAAACGATAGACTACTACATACATGCCATATGAAAGACTAAGTTCCTCCATTGGTGTATAAAATATACTAGTTATGAAAATATAGTAGGACTTGTGCCTGTTCCACTAAATTTTCATAGACCAATATCTAGGCCGTTTTGCTCATATCCCTCAACAAACAATGTTTGCAGAGTTAATTGAATATCCCTCAGTTCGCAAGCAAATAGGATTGTTGAAAAAGGTTGGAATTTTTATTATAAGGTCCACCCTTTTTCCAACTTTTTCCCTCATTGCAAAAGGTCCACATTTTTGGAAAAAGGCGCAATTTTTGAATTTTTGACAATCCCCCCAAATCCCATCCCCCCCCCCAAAAATAAAAATCCTGCTATGGGCCTGATCAAAGTACCTGTATATTGATCCTTTCAATACCTATTTAAGGGATATAACAAACACAAATCACATAATCACCTATTGAGCAAAAGCATGGCAACAAAGGCACACATGACTTGTATTTAAAGGGGGGGGAGGCATTTGTGATCCACACTCCTCCCCCCCGACTTACCTAAAAAAGTTGAGAGTTTTATATCATTGCCTCGAACCTTATAATTCATGTTTATTCATCCTAATGTGCTCAAATGCGGTCGTATCTTTAGAAAATTCACATTTTGTATTTTCTTGTCCGTAAAACTGGACCTAAGCCCCCAAAACAAAAAATTGTTTTGATTGCCCAGTCCGACCGACCCTTAAATGGGAAATTATGAAAAGTTTTTTTTTTTTTCCTTTTTTACTGTGCAAAGATATCCGACCCCTATTTGGGAAAATTCTAAAAGTTGTTTTTTTTTTTCAATTGTTAACTTTCAAAACTGTAAAAAAAAATGATTTTTAAAAACAGTTTCTTCTTAGCATGTAGTTGGGTTTCATAACTGTACAAAGATGCATTTTTGAGTAATAATCAACTTGAATTTTTAGTGTTTGATTTAAACTTTTAATACAAACAAACATAAAAAAAATAAAAAAAATAAAAACATTAAAAAAAAAAAAAAAAAAAAGTGTTTTTTTTTCCGCCCCGACCGACCCACCTAAAAAAAGTCATCTATAGGACAATCAAACAATTTTTTTGTTTTGGCCTAATATAATTGCAGCCATGGCCTATGGGACCTGTGTTGCAAGCATTTGGCCACATAACACAAAAAGGCAAGATCGTAATCAACTAAAATTTTGGGAATAAGCTTTTCCCAAGGATAAATCATATGAACCCTGACTTAAAATAGGTGCTGGAATCACAAAATTACTTTAGCAAATTAAATTCCCTACCCTCATTATGATGCCCCCTTAAAAAGTTTGGTCCAAATTGAGAGTTGTTCTAACCACCATTTTTTTTAATTTTGGGTTTTTTGTTATTTTATTGATTTTTTTCTTAACCTTAAAAAATCTCCTCCAGTAACTTTGTTGAACTCCTCGATAATTTGCAGCTCCCTCTTATACATCTGTAATTGTAGATAAAAGCCTTCCCAAGTTGTTTCCAATTCAGAGTATAGCTTACTAACCAATTACCAAAGCAACTGTGGCAAAACCTCAAAATTTGAGGCTCTCTTCAAACAAGCTGTTCTCAACACAAGTGTCGTCTCTTGTCCTTCACTCCTATTTTTATAACTTGATCTCAGATGGGACCTTTAGCCTTTGCAAGTGACTCTTGACCATATTATCATATGCTCCCCTGTTCATGATGCCCCAAGTTTTGTTGCAATTGGGAAATCAACACTTGCAATTATGCCAATTTGATGTTTTATTAGCCCATATTATAACTTTACCTCATGACCTTGACCCTTGTTGTGACCTTTTGACCTCATTATGAAGGTTCCCAAGGGGAACGTATGACACCAGTTCTCTGTAGCAATTGAAACTTCTACATCTTGAACAAGGCCAATTTGATGTTTTTCAGCCCATTTTATAACTTGACCTTATATGACCTTTGACCTTGGATGTGACCTTTGACCTTGGATGTGACCCTTGACTACATTATCATATGAAGGTTCCCAAGGGGCATCTAGGACCCAAGTTCTACAGCAATTGCACTTTTACTTCTCAAATAAGGCCAATTTGATGTTTTCAGACCATTTAATAACTTGACCTCATGACCTTTGACCTCGGTATCGGACCCTTGACCACATTATCATATGAAGATTCCCAGGGGGAATCTGACCCAGGTTTTATGACAATTACAGTTTTACTTCTCAAATGAGGCCAATTTGATGTTTTTCAGCCCATTTTATAACTTGACCTCATATGACCTTTGACCTCGGTATATAATAATAATAATAATAATAATAGCACAGATTTATATAGCGCCTTATGTTATTGGCCTCTAAGCGCTTTCACAAATGGTCGCTGATCACTGTGGCCCAACCATACCATAAACCATTTAGCATCATTTCAAGGGATGCAGCAGATCGGGATCAGCGCTTTCCCTTATCAGCAAACATACATCGAGATAACCATCGCAGCCGGGACCAGCTTCCCAAATATCGCATGGGTAAATCGAGACAACCAAGCGGTTAATTTCTTGTCCAGGGAAATTACAAGACAGCTGAATCTCACAGGGCTCGAACGCACGCCTATACGCATGGATGAGCATACACTGGAGTCGAGCGCTTACCTGATTGAGCTATCTTGTCCGCTTGACCATATTATTATATGAAGGTTCCCAAGGAGCATCTATGACCCAATTTCTGTAGCAATTGGACTTTTAATTCTTAAATGAAAAACTTTATTCGAAACTTTAACCTTTGAAAACACCGCCACACGGTCAGACAGAATTAAAGGTGCAACGAGAGATTTTGAGGCCACCCAAATATTGTGTCATAATAGTACTTTCATATAGATTAGACATAGATTTCTTACCTTGTATTTGGCCACAGAAATGTCTTAAAAGAGAGAAAAATTGTGATTTTAATTTGGTTACTTCAATATAAAACAGACTGAATTTCGTATTTGCTCCTATACGAAATTAGAAATTTCACAATTTTTGTACCAAAGAACCATTTCTCAGCTTATCCTTTCAGATGGGGATATTTTTGATGGAAAGCTTTACATCAGGGCAAAAATCAGTCTTTCTATTTTTTTAGGGACACCTGATATGTGAAATCTCTTGTTGCAACTTTAAGTACTGGTAGGTGTTGCCTCTTGCGACTCTTGCAGGCAACACAACTGCAATTCTTGTAGGCGACACAAAAAATGTGCTGTTATTGCTTTAACTTGTAGGTGATGAATGCCCTCTTGCTCTGTACTACTAACCATTCTGAAAGTCATGGCAATTATACTTTGTTCATCACCACATACGCAAGACTTTTCACACTGCGAATTGATATAGAATATTAAGGGCCCACGCAACTGCAAGCAAAACTACCCCAGCAGATGCAGTGCGTGTGTAAAACGGAATTACTTTCACGTGCGGATAAATAAAAGCCGAATATTTTTTACATGATGAACAATATAGGGCAGCATGCAAAGTAAATGAACTTGGCACTTGTATCATTCATAATTAGTTTGTTCTTTACTCAAAAATATTTTAAATACCTGAGCCCATTGTTGATCTGAATCATGTCTGTAGCCTATTAGATGACAAAAACCATGAATAACTGTCACCTGAAAGAAACAAACACACCAATCAAATATAAGAAGCTAGGGAATGGTTATTTTGGGGTCAAAGATCATTGAAAAGGTCATGTAGATGTCAAAGTTCATGTAGCAGTTAAAATTATTTGGAGGTCAAATGTCACTTTAAGGCCAAAGTTGATTTAGAGTTGAAAGGTCTTTTGTGTAAGTATTTTTACACAATGACCTCAAATGACCCCTGGAGGACATGTGACCTCAAATTTCTGAACCTTAGAAAAACTCTAGATTGCAAATTAATTTCAACTCCAAATGGTGTAAAGCTAGTGGCGTAACCAGCTTTTTTTACATACATAGTGTAGGCCTATGTTGTTTTCATTGTAAATTGGCACGTGTGCAGAAATTCACTAATTTTTCGGGGGGAGGGGGGCAAGATTCCCCACAAGGAAGGGGAGCTGCCCCCCTCTGGTTATGCCACTGTGTAAAGCAAAACACTTATTTGAATGACCTCTCTGGAGTAGGCAACATTTCACTTTGTTTGCTAAACAGACTAGAAACTGTTTAATACAAGGCTGTTTTTTTTTTTCATGAAAAATGACTACAATCAACTTGGTAACTTGAGTAATAAGGGTGTTGCCGGCAAAACTGTCCAATTGCCGACACAATTTTAGAAATTCAAGTGGGAGGGCAGGGGCAGACAACTCCTACAGGCACTAACACAATACCATTATCCAAATTCTGCTATCTATCTATCTATCTAACGGCCGCAGCCGAGATGCTGTTCACCATGTAGCGCCAAATGTCCCTGTTTGTCATTAGGTTGGGGATGTCAGATGGATCCTGCTGGATGTCTCGAGCAATCAAAAAAAAAAAAAAAAAAAAAAATTTCTGATTAGCAATCGAAAGAAATCTTGTGGAGAGCTACAAGCTCTCTTTGAATTCTCATAGGTGGAATTGGTGAGTCTTTGGATTCTCCTCCATTCAGTTCATGTGAAACTTTTAGCAGTTTACGAGAATCTGATTCTTGTGAATTTGATTGCAGAGACTTTGTGAGAGTGGACTCTATCCAAAATTCTAGCCTGTATGTTGCATAACACTATGTCTTTGTACGTCTTTTGCAGAGACAATAATACTGGAGTGGTTCAACTACTCTATAATCCTTGAGTTACAGTGGATTTTTTTCAAAGGTAATATAATAAGTAGAGGTGGGCTAGACAGGGGGAGAAAAATTATGATATTTCAGATCATTTTTGGTCCTAACTCTTATATGATGCACCTTTATACCCTGAGCATTTTGACACCAAATTTGTCAAATCGGTCAAAAATGATAAGGTGGCCTCCCAAAAACGCCATTTTAAGTGGGGGGTGGGGGGTCTGAGGGGGTCTGAATTGATAATTTGTCAATTAATGTGTATATATTTTACCATGTTGGTGGCTAAACATATGTATTTGAAGGTCAATAATGCCATGTGTAAATGTTCCACCCACCAGCGGTAGATCACCCCTTTGGTAAAAATGGCGATTTTTGGTCAAATTCATCTATGATGGGCGCTTTTGCCATTAACAAGGTAGGCGTGCTTCTGATTGCAATCTTGAAAACTTGTCACCCTAAAGGTAATCATAATGAAATAGTACCGTACTTTCAAAAATTTGAGCTCTTTAAACTACACGGTTTCGCTGTGGCATCCGTTAATTGGAATGCATCATTACCCCAATTTGTGCCATAGGGTTGTGTGTGTAGGTCAACGAACTTTTGCACCCTATATTTTCAATCGAGACATTGCCAAGATTATAAAAATTGGCCCGTGAACCAAACAAAAAAGAGCTTGGCTGAAAATTTATGAATATCATTAATACGGCTTATCTTCATTCTACAATAGCTAAAATATCGAAAATCATAAGGTTTAGGCGTGGCCGGCAACGCGCCCTCGTGGCTTAATTTTTACGTAAAATTGCTAATTTTATTTGAAAACGAAAAATCAAAACCTGCCGAAATCATCAAATGGATTCCTTGACCTCAACAACATAAAATTAACACCTAACATGCTACAATATGGCCCCTAATTCCAGATTGACAAATTAATCATTTTGCAGACCCCCCTCCTTAAATGGTGTTTTTGGCGGGCACCTTCTCATTTTTTGGACGATTATTGACAAAATTGGTGTCAAAAGTGCTCAGGGATCAAGCTACATCAAATAAGAGTTAGGGCAAAATTGATCTTAAATCATCATTTTTTTTTTTAATACCCACCCCTAATAATAGTGTTATAACATCATGCAACCTCAGATTAAGTATATTATTTATAAGCTGCCACCTACATCATGTTTGCCATGCTGCTTTAGCGAATATGACTCCTGGAATGGTAATACTTACTGTATTAGAATGTCCAAGCTACATTCTCCTCTTCACATCTCCTTTGGATGTAAGGCATTCCCAGGAACATTTCACCTAGTCTCCATGTCACGCCAAGATCTGGTATCTTCCTGTGCTACATTCTGAATTTTTTTTAAAGCAAAAAAAAAAAAAATTGTTTGTACTATAGCCCTATCTAACACTGCAGGCCTGTATATTGTGAGGGACTGACCACAGATCACAATATACCACAACTTCATCATACTGCACTTCCAGAGACCACAAACTACCACAAAATTTGATTGTGGTATATTGTGGTGGTCATGCTTAGTAGTTAGATAAATCATAACTATACCAAATTGGAGTAACTCATCTTATACTACAATGATAACACTAATAAACAAAAAGCTGGCACCATAGGCCACAATGTTACAAGGCCTGCCAAGAGAAGTTGCGGGCCTTGGGGACCTTGGTGTTATGGCTTAACATGGGGGGCTGTCGGTGGTGCGGTATTTAGCTTTAGATTTACCCCCACTTTATACCACATAGTGTATTTTCCCGTACTGTTCTCCAGAGAGTGATTTTATGAAGTTCATGTTATTTTTGGCATCCACTATAAAATTTATTCTCCTGGGTCTGACTATTCAAAAAACCGATGTTTTCCATTTTTTCCATTGACCTTATTAGTGACCTTGACCCGAGGTCAAGGTCAAAGCGGGTCAAAATCTCCAATATATGCGACCTTGGACCAAATGATGGAATATTTCATAAGGAATGTTGTGATATTATTTGTTATTGTAGCTTTTTGTTTTTTCTATGTTATATGCAAATAAGCTAATAAGATAACTATTCTAAATTGCCGTTATTCAGAATGCCAGTCCTGTCCAAAGCAAGAGTTAGGCCTCATGTTTTGTACAATTTATAGTATAACCCACTAAAGCACACCACCCCAGGTCAAAATTCCAGTATGATTCCCAACTAACTGGTTCAACTTGGAACCAGTTCAATCCATTTGATCCCAGTTTTAATTCCATGTTGATCCAGTGAAAAAGTTGATTCCATGACGAAAAATGGAAATTTCAACTAGGATTTGTAGTGGACCAGTTGAACTCAGTTAAGACCAGTTAAACACAGTTAAAAAACAGTTGAAACCAGTTATTTCATACTGAAAGGAACAACCTTTCACTGGGGATCACTGGAATTTTCACCTGGACCCCATTATACCTTGCTTTTAATGCCCATGGCTAAGTAAACCAAGTTGTTTTATGAAAATGTGCAAGAGAAATTGGTTGATGTAGTCTATAATACCAAACCCATGGAATGAATTGTTGTTATAACTGTGAAACAACCACGATTCGCACTACAGAGACAAAAGTTAGTATACTAGTTATCTTTTCAGTCTCAGTCATATGTGTGATGTTTTAATTATTCTTTCCATCCAGAGCCAGGGGTGGGTGATTGGTCATTGATGAGGGGATATCATGCGCAACCAAAGAAACATGTAAAAGGGGTATTTTTTCAAGATTGCGCACGATACATACGTAACATGAAAAGGGTAGCAAAAACACTGAAATCTGGAAAAAAGGGTGTACTTTTCACACTTTTAGGGTACGATTTGGAAATTTCGAGTTTGTATCATATTCGGCTCATTCTGTGTGAATGAGCTATTCAGTAAACAAAGAAACAAATTTCGACTTGCTTTTAAGGGGTCAAATATTGCCAATACGTATTAAGGGTAGGATGTTACACTTACCATACTTGTTTAGGGGTGCTTTTAGACCTATCAAATTACTTGTACTTGTTTGGTAAAAGCAGACTAACCCCTAAAAATGGTCCTTTTTGAGCATCTCATCACTAAAATGTGGACTTTCTTGTCAAATTTCTCTACACTTTGGACCATTTTTATGGACAAAATCAACAAAATGCCATCCTTTTGCACCTTATGGGATTTGTGTGTTTGTTTATGTGGGGTGTGACGGCGACCTGCTGCTGATATCAGGATAATCAGCCAGTGCCCACATTCATGAACAAAACTCCAAAGCTTAGTGTGTGATTTTGAATTAGGTTCTGTAACAAGTAGATCATCACCTTTTGACTATTGGCATACTGCACAGAGTTTAAAATTGGTTCCCCGCCTTGGTCTTTTGGCATCAAAAAGACTTTCTGGTCTTTAAAATGGCATCTTCCAGCTAAAATGCAAACAGTGCACAATTCTAGACACAAAAAATATGAAAATTTCAGCATATAGGATGTGCTATATACAACGTCACACATGTATGATGAAACACATCAATCTGTTAACAGTTTTCTCCGAGATCTGTGGACAGGGATTTCCAGGATAAGGTAATTGGAATTAGTTGGTGATGGAACCATTATAACACATGATAATTGTGGAATCGAACAAAGGAACCTAATACCTCTGCAAGTGGATGTTGGTCCTCCATGTATGGCATGCCAATCGGGATATTATTATCTTGACTGGTTATGCATACACTCTATATACTAAGAACAGGAAAATACTGGAAAAACGGGGTTATGGGGGGGTCTCAAAAACGAATGAACATACGGGACTTGCTAACAAGACATCAGTCTTCATTTAGCCTATTATATCAATGACACTTCTTTTTCATGCCAATTTTAGTATGGCAAATGTTCGTTTTCAAAAAATTTCTAATTGTTTGAGGAATTAGTCAAGTTTCTCAATTAGAAGACTAAATTTTTCTAAAAATGTAGGAAAAATGATTAGATTTCCTCAATCTGATGACTCAAAATTGTCCAAAATTTGCTTAATGTAAAAAGTTAGGAAAAAGGGAAAAAATTTGGGTTTTCCATTGACCAAAAATTTGTATCTGCGGTATAGCTACGGGTTCCATGTGTGGGCAAAAATGATATTAGCCATGGGGTCCTACTTCCAGACTCTCTTGGAGGCAGGTCCTTACCCAAACTTAAAAAGTAAGACACAACCCCAAAGGTGTATAGGGGGTGACTCTTATACTTGTCTTGATTAGACAAGAAGTTCAGGTTCTCTGGATTGTAGAAAATTAATTTCATCATACATATGTGACTGAGATAAGATAACTAGTATATATACTTTTTGTACTATGAAGTGCGAATCGTGGTTCTGTCAACGGTAATAACCACGATTCCTTCATTTCTGGTTTGACTTTACTTACCCATGGGTATTAATGGGCAAGAAATATGGGTGTTGTATAGGGTTTATCTACATTTCAAGAGAGTGTTTATAGATGACTGTATTATGCAAAACTTGAGGCCTAACTCTTGCTTCTTTGGACAGGACGACGGGGGTCATCTGCGAAAGGGAATTTTGTGCCATATGATTGTCTCCTAATTAGGTTATTTGCAATCAACAAGGAAAACGAAAGGTCACATTTTTGGTCCCAGGTCGCTATAACGTTGGACGATTTTGACCTTTACCTTGTGTCAAGTCACTAAAGGTCAACAGGAAAAAATGGCAACATCGTTTTTCTGAATAGTCAGACGCAGTAGTATACGTTTATAGTGGTTGCCAACAATTAACATGAAACTTTCACCAAATTTACTAGGCCCTCCCTAATTGTCAATGATAACATCCACATCCCAGCCACATTCCCAGTTGGGGCCCAGTGGTAAATACCCGGTTTAGGGGGGGCACGTCATGAGGGCCCCACATGGGCAAATCGGCTCTTTGTTGTTCATTGGCCCCATGTGGGGCTTACTTGGGTTTTGTCCACATGGGCCTCGATTGGCCCCATGTGGGTTTGTCCAGTTGGTTGCAGGTGGGTATTACATGGGTACATGTGTGTTCCCTTCCATCACAGGTTATCACTTTCTGCGGTTGTTATGGGCTCGCCCGAGTTGTACCAATACAGGTTCAATGTGGGGGCCCAATTAGGGGGGCTTTCATGGGCCAAGATGGGCAAATTCAAATTTGAGTTTGTATGCCCTCTGCATGTGGAACATTAAGTGGCCCACAATTGGGGGAGGTGGGAAAAACACACAAATGTATTTGTTTTGTTGTTTCATCAGCTAACACATTCTCCCAAAGAGGGAATAAATAGCTGAAGTGCAATGATGAAACAAGAATACTTGCGTTTTAATTTTATGAAAGGTTTATTTTAATATGATATATATGTTCTATGGTGTTTTCAAAATGTTAAAGTCGGCACACTATCCTTTTCTAAAAGGTGTCATCAAAATGGTAGTGATGAAAAAGGTAATTAGATACAGTTATTATAGGGCTGTCTGAGAATTAATTTATTTAAAAAATACTTAAAAAATACACATTATGATCAAAATTTGCATTTACAGCAGAAAAAAAAACAGGTCACCAGAGACCACAGCCACACAATGGGTGAGCCCACCTGTAGCCCATGCCCAATCCAAACCCACATGGGGCCCCATATTAAAAAACCTTGAAAAACCCCATGTTCTAGATCCCACACCAGACCCTTGAATAACCCACAATGGACCCATTTGGGGTGCCCCAATTGTAACCCAAGCCAAATATACCCACTTATAGCCCAATGGATCCACCCGGGGTACCCAATTGAAGCCCTAGCCAAACTTAAGCCCACCTTGCCACATGTTAAACCCATGGGGGCCCCAGAAAGGGCTGTTGGCTGGGATACCACAAACTACCACAAAAATATTGGTGTCGTAAACTATGTATACCACAATATTATAACCACAATATTACCTTGTGTGCTTTTTTTGTGGTCTAGGAGCTTGTTAGGTTAAAAGCTGTTTCTTCAGATGAATGAGTTTAACATCAGAACAATCCAAAAAGCATCATAACAATCAGCAAGTCCGCATTTTGAAATGTGAATTTTTACTAGAAGTGACTTCTAAGGGCTTTCCAACATGTGATTAACCATAATAACAGTTTAAAGATGAGAGAGATTTCACATATCAGGGTCCTTAAAGGTCCCAGGAAATGAGATTGATAAACATATTCCAAATCTTTATGGGACATTCCATTCAATAAACAGGGCCAGACCAGTGACATAATTAGTGAAACTATTGATTTTCAGTCAGTTGTCATGACTAGTTTCCAAACCAGTCACCCTGGAATTTTCTATTACTATCTGAAATATCAATAGTTCACTTAATTGCTGTGTATCATCACCAAATATTGAATGCTTTCTAGTCCCTCCGTGTAGATCTGACACAAACCACATCAATAATTTGCAATTTCCTGGGACCTTAAAATAAATGAATGAATAGTTCTTGATTTTACATTGATCTAAAACTTAACTAAAAAATATTCTCAACTGATAAAGGGGCATTTCGTGATCCACGCCTCGTCCCCCGACTAACCTAAAAAGGTTGAGCTTTTTATCTCATCAGAAACCGTTAGCATTAAGGTATAATCCCATTTCCCAATCTTACGTTGCAAATTCGTTCGCATTGTAAGAAATCACATTTTTGTATTTCTGTCCGTAAAGGACGAAATTACAGCACAGTTAGCCATGGGATCGGTGGAAAACAAGTAATTGCTCCATAACACAAAACCGCAAAGGGTCGGATAGAGCTCAAATTTTAGAATAAGCTTTTCTCAAGGATATCTAATGATCAAATGAATAAAACCAGAGGCGCTTGGTGAATCACAAAAGGCACCTTAAAAAGGATTAAGCTGCATTTTTTTTGATGCAAAAAATGTTAAAACCATCTAATGTTGGTATTGGAGCAATGCAATTCAGTCAGTGGCTTTATATTGAAATATTTCAATCATAATCACCTTTTGTTTCACTTACGACCCCGGGGGGGGGGGGGGGGGGTCGGTACACCCCATTCGAAGTGTGTCTTCAGCTTTGTCCGTACAAACCTCAGTGAATCCCACTCAACCACGGATTCGATCTGTGTAGGGGGGGGGTAACCCTTGTTGTACATCAGCACGGGTAAACCACCCAGTTCCAGGTTCGGCGGTGAACCTATATGAGACCAGAAACAAAGGAAATTGGGACCCTATCTGAGACCAGATTGTGCGGGATCTGGCTCAAATGGATACCCATCGAGAACCAGAGTTTCTTCAAATAGACCACCCCTTATCCAAGACCAGGGCCAAGCAATGTTACTATAGAATTTTTAACCTGGGATGTTAACACTCCATTTGAGCTTATTTCACTGACTTTTTATTCTGTTTTCGCATGATATCAATGCCAAATTATCATTCTAAACAGGTATTCCTGCTGATTTTATATCAACCTGACACTGAAAAGTTAAAACTTTGTACCCTATGTGGACGGACAGAGACATGGTGAATTCTGATAACCTTATAGCAAGTACTCGAACCGCCACCCCGGTCTTGCGTTTTTTGTAACGCAGGTGGTTACTCGACCAGAATACCCAGTTACCCCCCATTACGGTTTAAAGAAATTATTGAGTGTCTAACCTATGAAATCACTTCATCTGACCCAATATGCTTGGAAATCTCGATTTTTCTTCCTGACACCTGCAATAATTATTCCCTAATCAAGATTCAACCCCATGTTTTGAAAAACCAAAAAAAGATACATGAATTTTTAAACACTTCTTTTGTCCAAAATCAAAAACTCAATGGCATCAGAAAATCCTTCTTTATGGTCCGCAGCAAAATATCACACAATCAGGCCAGTATATATGTCAACATTACTTTATCTTACACTGGGCCGTACTATACTGGCACGCACCAAGATGGGGGTTACACTAGTTCTGCCTGAGCATAACCTTTTGGTCTTTCATCATCTTTTAACATTGGACATATCGTATATCAGTTTACGTTAGCTGATATACGTTAATGTCCAAATGTTAAAAGATGAATGAAGACAAAAAGGTTATGCTCAGCAGAACGACGGGTTACCACACCATCAAACCTGATACTTGAGAAACCTTTTATTTTTCTCATTCTAATTTAAAAAAAAATTTTGACTACTCTTTTCATAGGTCCACAATGCCAATCACATTAAAATGAGCGTCGGATTTTAAGGGAATAACAGCACATTTTTTGAAGAGCACGTGCACCCACCCAATTTTCTGGATATTTTTGCATACCTGTGAATGGTAGAGTCAGATATTAGTCTCTCTCAAAAGAAGGATTTTGTCAATTGGAATAATTAATATCAATGGAGATCTCTGATATCAATTATGGCTACTATGAAATAATGGGAAATTGCCTCCATGTGTGTGTTATACGCTAATCCAATCCAGTCAGTTCAGGCAAGTAAAGTTAGAGGTCATTTTGTGAGGTGACCCTATTTCACCTTGGATGGACATAAATTTGGCGTGTCAGCTCTGACCATTATACAATCAGGGGGATCCCAGTTCTAATTACAAAAAGTGATTTTTTTTATGACAAATACACATTTTGAGAAATACCAACTCGCAGGTAAGTTAATACTAGAAAATCACCCACACAACTGTGCAAAAAATGTCACATTTTGAAAATTGTGGGTGCTCTTCCAAAAAAATGTGCCATTGCTTTATTGAAATTTTGGAAATTTGCTGTTAGCCATGCCTGGCCCTTCCTTTATATAATATTAAAAAAAAAATGTTGATTGGATAGGGGGCCACCTCTTAGTACTGAATGATCATGATAGATAGTCTTTAACTTTTATGGGACTGCTGCCTATCATAATCTATCTAGTCATGATGAGTACTGTGTGTGTAGTGAAAGTGACATTTAAGACAAGATTACACAAACCAGTTTGCTCTAACTTAAGTTTACAATTATTGTAACTCTATATCCTTACCTCCTATATTTACATAATATCCTTAATCATTACCCTGGTAAGTCTAACCGTACCTCGTGTGTGGGAAGAGAGTACATTCCGTTGTTTTATTATTACGACGATATAAGCGATTTATTCTTTACTTGAGTATAATCCTGCAAATCATGCCACATTCAACGGCCTCTTTTCATTATACGACGAAGGCGTCATGATATCTGCTCGCAACTTTGGAAGTTGAAATCTACCGACTTTTGACGGTTTTTTCGTAAAGAAGGCGTCATGGTGGTGTGTTTTCTTCTATTTAGCGGAATGCAAAAAGTTACATTGAATCAACCAACTCTTGTCCCTCGCATAATGAAAATTTAGCTCCTTGCTTCCAAGTTCCACCAACCAATTCCATTCAATGGGGCTGTCGGGCTGGTGCCATGTAATACAGGTTTGTATCATACTGTGTACGCGTTAATACCAGCTGTTCATTTGACCTTGGACTGCTCCACTATAGATAGGTAGGAAGGAGATCTTTAATCATTTTTTAATAGGTCGAAAGTAAAAATACAACTTCTTGCTGATATTATAAGCACTTAAATATCTGCATTGCAAATTAATAACGTCATACCTGTGTGTAATTGTGTGATTTTAAATGAATTTTGTAAATCAAATAATAACTAGCCACCCCTTAATTTAGAATTGTAAGTGGGCTAACTGGTTAAGGCAACGATAATAATTTCCGGGGTTGGAGGTTATTCATTGCAACACACACAGCATGCATTGTTGGACTCGGTGTTTTGACGTTTGATAAACAAATACTGACTTAATTATAACCTTTTTGGGAAAGATTATGGGGAGGTCTAAAGCAAAAGGAAAACGCGAAAACAAAGCGCGGTCATGCAAAAGGTGCACAAAGGTATGAATGACTTTATAAGCTTAGCTTGACGACCATGAAAATCACAGGAATGAATGCATGACTGTCATGCAATCACCATTTTCATGACTTTTGTTTGCATTTGATTTGTTTACATCATTCTTCGATCGTCTATATTATAAATTATTTATTCAAGTATTGCAGTTAACTTACGAAC
>JAMKCH010011750.1:0-27917 GCA_023653785.1 Ophioderma brevispina | reverse complement strand
GCAAGTAAATAGTGAGGTATAGATGCCATACATGAAGCATGTCCTTGTATGCGCAACGCGAAATACCTCTGTTCGATCGACCCATAAACAAAAGATTTTCGCATTTCTCAGATGATGTGGGGGGGGGGGGGGGGTGCGTGACTCATTATGGCTAGACTTAGTCACATGGCACAAAACACATGACAAGAGGACAAAGGAGTTGCCACCTGCTATTATGTTAACAATAGTGCCACATGTAAGAAAACACCCCGGTACAATTAACAATTATTGACATATTATGTAACTGGTTATAATAGAGCGGGAGCAAGGACTTGGGTCAAACATCATCGTTCATGTCCCACTACATCTCAGCTTTGACACCTTTGCTAGTTAGTATGGACCCTCTACATCAATGCAAGGTAGTTAGTGGTGTCAAATTGTGGTGTCACTTTTTTAATAGGGACCAATTTAAGTTTACACAGGGGCCAAACTTTTAAATTAGTCCAATCATGTTGAAATGTATACCATTATTGTTCGTCTAGTCATAAGGATTCAAAAAATGTATAGTTTGTACCATTTATGACCGTTGGTTTTAGAGTTATACGGTAAAAATGGCATGAAGTTGCTTTTAGCCCTTCTTAATGTGGCTGGAAATAATGCACACACCTACTGGTGCACATATTCCAAACAGATGTTCTATTGTTGTACAAAATTCCTTCAACTTGGACAATAAAGTGAAGCCATATTAAGAAAGTCAAAAAGCAACTTCCTGTGGTTTCAATCGGCAACTATTCAACGGTGCGGCAGCCCGCTATCCATGTATATACGTCTAGCCCTATTTCTTTTCGTCATTATCAATTGTGCTTCTTTTGTTCAACTGTCCATTATAGTTACGAAAGTGGTCAGAGACCGTTATTTAAACCTATGAATATTCATCAGACCGTTATTTTTTCCGAAAGTGGTCTCTGGACACTTCCGGAGAAAAATAACGGTGTGATGAATATTCTTAGTTAAACAATATAGGACAATTGAACAAAGGAAAATTCTAGAAACACCTCAGCCTCAGGTGGTACTCGTTAAAAGAAAAATAAACAATAGTGAAAGAACTGATTAGTGGGGGACTGTAGTGTACAGATGTGGAGATGTGGATAAAACTGTGAATTTTGGTACACAAGTACTTTATGCATTGATAATAAAAAAAATGATGGAAGCACTTGCCACACCCCTTTCATGGTCCCCAGCTTGGAGTTCAAGGTTACACAGGGGTAAAAAAATTAAAATGTTCCGATTGTGTTGAAAAGCACACCATGATGTTTGTTTGGTTAAAAGGATTCCAAAAGGTATAGATTATACTACCTATGGCTTATATATAGTTTTGGAATTATGGGGTAAAAACTGTAAAAATGGTGAAAAGGTCAATTTTGTACAGGGGTCAAAAATTAAAAGTTGCTCCAATTTTTTTAAAAAGTGGTTCAAGTAGTTTTGACTATCTTACGTGTTTGGTTATTAACCAAAATGGCGCATAAAGTCAACAACTATTGGCAGCTATTGAATTATATTGACCTGTGACCTATTTTGTTGGATAACGTGAAAACTAAGCATACCAGATAAGGCAAACTATTCCTTATTTCAATCCTTTAAGCTAGGGAAACAATTTCACCACATATTACCTAAATCAAAGCAATTTTTAACTTTTGACCCATGTACACACCAAAATTGACTTTTTCACTATTTTTTACAGTTTTTACCCTATAACTCCGAAACTATAAGCCACAGATAGTGTAAACTATACCTTTTTGGAATCCTTGTAACTAGACAAACATCATGGTGTAGTTTTCAACACAATTGTGTTGACCCCTGTATAACCTTGAAACCGAAGCTGGGGTCCATTAAGGGGGGTTGGCAAGTGCTTCCATCAATTTTATGGTTTATCAATGCCTGAAGTACTTGTGTGCAAAAATTTACAATTTTATCCGGAAGCGCACACTCTTTCAGTACAGTCCCCTGCTAGATAACGCAATATAAAAGTTTATTGTGAACATCAATACCATCTACCTGTTAGCTTAACTGTCGATTACGATTCAGCCAAAGTAGTGATTGTAAGTCATGCAAATTTCTTCTTCACTATTTAAAGGGATAATGGAAAATGTTTGCTTTTTATTGTTGAAATAAACAACGATGAAAAAACTGGTGACTTAATACAAAAGCTTATTGTCGGATTACCATCTGCTTGTTGGCTAATATTTCGACTACGAATCGGCAACAGTGATTTAAAGTCATGGAAATCTTTTATATTCGATTTCAAAAATACAAATACAACATTTTGCTTTTGCTTGAAGCTAACAATTGAATTAATATCCGTAACGCTAGATCACTGAATATGTGATTTAAAAATAGAATTGAAGGAGAAGCGTATAAAACGAAAATGGGATTTCTGCCTTTGTTTACTTTATATAAGTGCAATCGAGTAATAGCCATATCTGTAAGACATAGCCTATTTAAGGACTGCCTCAGATAGGTTATCTTCTTAGCTAAAACTTTCTGAGCACTAACCTGCAGAAAAAATCGGTAGTGCACCGCGGATAACTCTGTATCAAGATCTTAAATAATTAAAATAGTTAAGAATTATTTTTGTTAAAATGTTTGCTTTGGATATAAAGAGGGGTAAAAAATGCTTTCAGAAAAACATTTATTTGGTGTCATTTGGACTTTAGAGGAAGAAGTTATGCCTATTTTGCTGAGTCAGGATACTTCGCAAAATAATGTTGAAAATGGTAGCCATTTTGAAATGCAATATGACCCCCTCAAGAAGACTCCCCTTCAATTTTCTGTATGCTATATTTCGTCATGTGAGTGCAACAAAGTCGTATCTACATTTTATGATTTTACAGGAGAAGCATTTTTGTGTTTCATTCTTTAGTGACTTTTCAAATGAAAAAATGTATTTTTTTAATATCTTATAAATATTTCATTTCCCACTTAAGTCGACTAATTAAGAAGTAATTGGCAAATTAAAATGGCGTATCTACATACTAGTTTTCCCGTGTCGTGCAACAAAGTCGTATCTACCAGTTACGACTTTGTTGCACTCAACAGATATTCAATTTTGAGTGCAACAAAGTCGTATCTACACCAAAGTAGGCCTATTTAGCCTAATAATTCCGCCCGCAATAGAGACTGTCACCTGAAATATATATCATATTAAGCGTAATGAATTACTTTTTCATATTATATAAATAACTCAATTTCGCCAAAAATGTCAGTTACGACTTTGTTGCACTGACATGACGATTTGTATTCATTGGCATCACAAACATGGGTATTGCCACCAATTTGAGCATTAAGCTATTTTACTGAAAAGTCCAGATATTGGGCAAAATATATGTAAATATAAAATAGTGGCCATTTTGAAATTAAAGATGGTTGCCAGAAGGAAACCATCTGCATCCTTGTGGATGTAATATATAATATTCCTTGACATCACAAACATGTGTATTGCCATCAATTAGAGCCGTCTATGTTGCTCAGAAGTATGCTTGCATGCTCCTTTCAAAGCATGCTCCTTTGAGAAGCATGCTCCTTTCAAAGAGCGCAGAATCCGTAACAAATCTGCACCATGGCTCACAGATGATGTTTTAGATATGATGCGATACGAGATAAATTAAAACAAATTGCCATTAGTCCGAGAATAATCATAACGGTGGGATAATTATCGTACAATTAGAAATGAAACAAATAAATTAATTCGAAATAAAAAGAAGAAATTTTCAAGCAAGGTTGTGATGAAAATAAAAATATATAAAGAAAAATGGGAGCAATTAAGGCATATGTCATTCCATCTAAAAGTAATAAAAAGGCTAAAATAACTGTTATAAACACTTCAAATGGTCCACTTACTGAATCTAAAGATATTGCTAATGTTCTAAATAATGTATTTTGCTAAAAATGGGCCTAAGCTAGCTGATCAAATCAGGGATACAGACTTCTGTTTTTTGGTTTTTTTTTTTTTTTTTTTTTTTAAATTATGATGCTAGTATTATAGTTATGATGGGCCTACATTGGATTTTGTTCCTGTAACGTATTGAGTATGTCTTCAAAAACTTCTTAAAATGTCTGAAAAGAAAGCTACAGGACTAGGGAAGTTTTTTTTTTAAATTACAGCCACGCACTTAAATTAGCTGCACTATTATCACTCCAATTATAACTCAAGATTAATCCTTTTTACTACATCTAAGTTTCCAGCATACTGGAAAAAAGCTCTTTAAATATTCCGGTCTTCGCTGGGACCCTAGTGATCATAAGCAAGTATAGGCACTTTCTATATTGTTTTTATTTCTAAAAAATTATGAAAGGGCAGTTTTTGATCAGCTCTATAAACATTTAAATGATAATGGTTAATTAATATTCAATATCTGGGTCCGTCCTCTCCACTCTACTACTTCAGCGGTAGTTAATCTAATGAAAGACTGGTATGATGGAAAGTGATAAGGGTATTAAGATGGTTGGATTGTGCATGTTGGATCTTAAGAAGGCATTTTTGACACAGTTAAATCATAGTTATGTTCCTAATAACTAAACATGTATGGGTTGTAAATATTGTATTGCATGGTTTAATAGACCTTACAGGTCGTACACACGTAACATTTTTAATGGCACACTTTCTGATTGTGCTGAATTGTTTGCGGAAGCACAGGCTATATTGATGGCACCCACTTGCCTTCTTGAAATATTAATGATCTACCAAATTATGTCTCTCATTGTAAAGTAGTATGTATGCTGATGACACCATTAATGATAATGCTTTCCAAACCATAATCATATTGTGAACTATATTAATGATGATCTCGATGTTATTAACAATGGTCTTCATAGTAACAAACTCAGTCTAAAGTGTCACAAAAACTGAGTTTATGTTAATAGGTTCTAGGCAACAGTTATTTTCTACCAAAACAATAACAACTTAAGTGTGAGCATAATGGTGTCAATATTCAACGAGTGCATCAGGCAAACCCCTTGTGTTATTATTGATGATACTTTAACTTGGTCATATCAATCGACCCATTTTTCGTAAAAAAGCTCTGAAAGGTATGTTTTATGATAAAAAAGTGTAATTCTCTTATTCCTTATGAAATTTTTAAAAAATGTTTATAATGCATTATTCTCCCCATCTTGAATATTGTACGTTGTTTGGGGAAATGTGGTATTGACTGTTGCCACCGCCTACAGATTTTCAAACATGAGCTGCGCGAATAATTTTGTGGTGCTAAATGGGACTTACCCAGTAAAGTGTTTCTTAGCAGCTCGACTGGAAACCACTCTCACAAGGCCAGCAATACAACTGCTCCATTTTAAAACATACAATCTTAAGTGGTATAGCACCTCCCTCTCTAACCGTCCTTTTCTCCTCCTACTGCTATAACAGCTATAATTTTCGGCATAGTTAATCTAGATGTTGTCATTCCTCTACCTAAACCTGACGACAAAAACGTAGTTTTTCCTATCGAGGTGCAATATATTGGAACAACCTGATGAGAATATTCAGCAGTCTATCACTTTGAATGTATTCAAGAAGAAAATCAAAGACTTCTCTTGTTAAATTGCTGTTTTAATTTGTTTTTGGTCTTTTGTTCATGTTTTGTCATATTAGATTTGCTTGATTTTGTATGTATTTCTTTACTTTTAGCTTAAGATAATTGTATTTTGTACATATGTTGATGATGTACCCACGGCCCCAAGGAAGAACAACTTTTTGTTGATTTGGGCCTCCGTGGTGAAATAAAGTTGAAATGAAAATGAAGTCTAGATATAGGGTGAAGTATGGTAGCCATTTTGAAATTCAAGATGGCCGCCCGTAGATAACAATCTGTGACTTTCTGGATGTAATATTTGTGTTTCTTGACATAGCAAACATGGGTAGTGCCGCTAACCTAAGCCTTCTAGGTTGCTCAGAGGTCCAGATATAGAGCAAAATATGATGAAAATGGCGGCCATTTTGAAATTCATTGCCGCCTGAACGAAACAACCTGCAACTTTCTGGATGTGATATTTGTGCTCTGTGACATCACAAACATGGGTATTGCCACCAATTTGAGCCTTCTATGTTGCTCAGAAATCCAGATATATAGCAATAAATGTTGAAAATGGTGGCCATTTTGAAATCCAGGATGGCCGCCAAACGGAAAGGATAAAAAAGCTAACAATTTGAGAAGGATTCCTGGGACAATTATCTACATTTTAAAACCCCAAATTCAAATTGCAGCAAAAACGCCAACAAATGACACTCTGCCCCATACTATATACTAACTCTGTGCCGAATTTCAGAGATTTATCATCAAATACGCAAATGCCTCACAATTTGTCACGAACATGTTGTGCTATTAGTCTCGCTTTTCTGCTTGTGAAAATGCACAGAAAATGAAAAAGAATTTTCACTGAAAAGTGAGAAAACTAATTAATGACATTAATAATTGATTCTACGAGATCATAATAATGTTTAAGTGGCTTAAACTGTTTATCTAAGAGTGGATTAACCCTAACCTCACTTTGGTTCTAGTTGAGGCTTAATGTGACACATGTCCTATGTAACCTTGAACAAATGGATTTTTTGTATATTTTAGTAGGCCTATATATATGAATAATTATGGACAGATTTGTACGGCCCTCTTGTTGCTGCGTTGGTCAGATGTTCAAGTTCAAAGGTCAGCGACCTTTAAAACAATCTGATGTCATAACTGCGCAGCCATGGTCTAAAATCCAAATGGTGGTGTGTTTATATCTAGGTTTTTTGGGGGTCAGTAAACATAATAACCAATCCAAATCTTTATTTGCCAGCAAATATATTATACACCATAAAACGCAACCAGGACAACATGGAGAAGGTGAACAAAGGCCAAAAAGACCTGCAAACGGACACCTTACTTAACAAATAATAATTGGCTTTCACAAAGAAAGCATCGTTTCTTTTCAGCAAAGAAAGCACTTTTAAAATATAATAATCCCGTGTAAAATCCTGTTGATTAATCGTGTGATACTATTGATGGCACTTTCCACCAATTTCATTTAAAGGCCCCTCTCGGCACCCTCATTACCACTCTAAAACTAACCAATCACGGACCGCATCAAGCGGTGCTGTTTGATTCGTCCTTGCTTCTTCCGCAAACGGTTTTCTCCTCGACAAAAAAAGAGAGAGAGAAAAAAACAAGATGGAAATACACTGTGCTAGTGGTGCTAGTGCAAGCTACCTTCACAACCTTATTTTTTTATTTTACAAGAATACCACTGGCCAGCCGGTGGCCGGGAAGGTGCAGAGGTAGCCAACGTAACCGCTATCAACGCTCACCTCCCGGGTCTTATGCCTCCGGCCTTGTTTGGAAGCAGAACTCCAACCGACAGCGGCGGCAACGCTACTCACTCGTGGGGGGGGGGGCATGATATGGTATCGTGTTAGTGAAAATTTGGGGCCTCGTCTCGCTACCCTCTCCCCGACCGCCCCCCCCCCACCCCACACACACAACACACACACACTCGTTAAACACATTCTGGTATACCTGTCGATCGCAGTGAGCCCGATAATTTTTGAAATCGATATCATGCTACAAAAATGTTTTACCTTTACAAAAATGTTTACTTTTTCAACAGAACACCATGTCCGCGGAACCCCTTGCAATGATCGCTTTCGAAAACCGTTTGTTCATGGCAAAATTTGATAGAAACACGATTAGTGCAAATTGATGACACAATTGAAATTGTGAGTGTCTTACCTTATAATCTTACAGGTATGATAAACTGAGGAAAAATATACTGATGGGCTATGTTTTGTTTTAAATTATCCTGTAAATGCGTTCACGGAGAGTTCTTCTGTTATTAAGCTGCGCGGGGTGGGTAAAAGCTTTTTAATTCGGGACATGCCATCATAAAGTATTGTATAAACCTTTCATTAAAAATTTTAATATCTACGGACAATTTAGATCTCTATTGGAACATAAATTTTTTTCTGACAGAATCGTAATACTCCTTTTACATACATCGTCATGAGTCTTCAAAACAGACCATCGACCATTTTGGCGAAATTGAGTTTTTTGGCATATACGATAATATATCACAAGCTCTTTTCCTATATACCATATAGGAGCAAAAATAACATTCCAATTTGTAATCTAATAGATTTTCACTTTTGGAAATCATACCCAAACGCCAAATGAAAGTCTTTCAAACAGACCATATTCATTCGCGTCTCTTTGCTGTACCTGAAAACCACCGCACGACAGCTTAATAAAGGACCAATCAATCAATAGGATATTGCGAGATCATCTCCTCTCTCGATCAACAAACTGGAATAGAATTCCTGGTCGAAGTTATAGTAGTAGCAATGTGTTGTAGCTGTATCTGAGGTGATTTTGCCACACTAAAAATATACATTTTTGCAGTATTTTTAACTGACCACAATTCTGGCCAATATTACTGTGAACATTACTGTATACTGTAAAATTGATAAATCAAAACACCGAAAATATATATTTGGCGAGAACTTTATTACAGAGATTGCGAATAATGAAAAACCACTGACGAACACCCTAACATAGTAAGTCCTATCCACAATGTCAAACCAAAATTTTATGGTCATATAAGTCTATAAATTTCATCTTGATATGGCCTTCACCTCAAAACCCCTCGTAAAGTTTCGCGCCGATATTTAACCCGTTTTGAAATAAGACTAAAACATTATTTTGTAATGCCCATATTAGTGCTTGGGCCACGATTAGATATTTTTGCATATGTGTGTACATATAAGTGGCAAAACGTAGAGTACTACCAACTGGTTAAGACACTTCAACTAAAATAATTTCTGCATGATACTTTCCAAAGTAGTAGCTTAAGCATGCTAATTTGCATAAACTAAAATTCCGCCATTCAAGTTGCTCCATAACTGGTTCAGCCATACCATGTCTTGTAGAAGGATAATTTTGGTAAAAAATGTTAACATGAGACATTTGATAATGGACAACCACCAGAAGTCAAATATATACATTCTTAATTAAACCTAATTTGCATAAATCCAAAATGGCCGCCATTTTCGTAAATTTTGAGAATAATTTGACTTCAACATTCAAGGTATCATATGGATGAACTTTACACTACTCTAAAGTTTATATTTACACTATTGCTCAAATATAACTATAAATACGTATGTATGCAAGACTTCCAAGGTGACAACTTAAGCAAGTAAATATGAATAAACAAAATGGCCGCCATTGAAATTGCGCCATAGCTAGTTTCGGCTATATCCAGACTCGTTGAAGAAATATTTTAAGCTCAAAACTGCTAAAATGAGGTGTTTGATTAAAAACAATCAAAATGAATTCATGGCCATCTATTTAATAAACCTTATTTGCATATATCCTAAATAACCGCCATTGTTACCCAACATTTCAGCACTTAGGTTGCTTTTTAAGTGGTGGCCAGTTTTCAATCATGGGAAGTTTAAGTGTTAATCTATTGCACTTGAAATTCATATGTCTAATCCCTAACGACCTTTAAAACCACCCGGACAAAAAAAAATCATAGAGTGGACCCTTTCCTTGGGTTTATGGGAAATTGCTCCTAGATCTGACAATAAAGAATACTACTACCGTACTTTATAAAGTTTTAAACCACTTATTTTTGATACAGAATATCTGATGATCCATTCTTGCACTATTATAGTGTGTTTCAGTAGTTATTTCAATACAATATTTTATGCACATTTTGCCCATAAATTACCATTTTTGCCAGTCAGTCATTAGCAATATCGCTATCAATCTCTTATCTAGTAACAATACATAACACATAACTATTGACCAACTCACAAAGTTCTCATTACAAGTATTTGCCGCTATAGTCCTCTTGATGACTACGCCACCATATAGCTGTTTGGTAACTTGCAAACAGGATGTTCTTTGTTCAGATAGGAGCGAAGAAGAGCTGATGAAGTATGCTCATGAATGGACTACCACAAGGTTGTGTGCTTGCTCCTCTCCTGTTTAACATCAATACCAACGACCAACCTAGGAGTGCAGGAACCTGTCTGTTTATCTATGCAGACGATCTTGTAATTAGCGTACAAGATGCATACTTCACACTTGTTGAAACGACTCTCCAAAGCTTTTGATGACCTCCTAATTCCTACCGATGAACCCACCTACGTGCAAATCCGTCAAAGACACGGGTGTGGGGGGGTTCTTATCCATCTACGCAACCGGGAGCCAACGCAACTTAAAGTACCTGGTCTGGAACACGTCTGGAACACTGCGACAAACACCTCTCATTCCTAGGAGTTGGACCGCACTCTTTCTTATAAGATCCCATCAAGAAGATGAAGATTAAAGTATGCTCACGCATAACATCACCGGAGAACGTATCATCCTAGCAGAATTGCTCCAACATAGTGTAGGGAGCATGCAAGAGCGGCTTGCTGCCAAGTAGCAATGTGAATCACACTATGTCCGACAGAGACCTGCTGCCAACCGCCTTAATCCAGACATAGTTTCTTGAGCAAGTCGCAACCTCTGAATCAGTCCTCTAAGCATTTAGGAGTAAACACTACTGGATGCAACCTGGTAAGAATCTTCCACCTGGAAGCGACTCCCCATGGGCTGAATGGCGATCCTCCTCAACAGTGGAGAACTCAGAATGGACCGATCTAAGGTTTCCCTTGCAGAAGTGAGGCTACCTGGAACAATCAGAACACTACCTGTGTTGGTGGACAGCACCACAGACAATGGAACCTATATTGTTGGAGCAACAATGGCCTGAATGGGAAGATCAACCCATGCAATAAACTTGACTCAACATTAATCCTCCTGCGCCGGCTTATCATAATAATTTCCAACACTAACGGAGAACGTATACATTTTAGCAGAATTGCCCTCACCATCTGTCATAGTGTATCTGTCAAGTATCTAATGTGAAGCACCACATGTCTGGACAGAGACCAGCTGCCACCCCTTAATTCCAGATAGAGTTTCTTAATCAAAGTCCAAACCTCTTGGATCAGTCGCTAAGGAGTTTAAGAGAGTTTGCTTTGTGGAGAAAGACTTGCTATCAACCAAGTTAACCAACTATTGGTATTGAACGTGATAAGCATCTTCCACCTGGAGCGGACTCTCTGCATTAAGGGCGACAGTTCTCCAATGGAGGAACTGGCCAGTTGTTCACCCCGTCCTTGATGGTGAGTCTATTCCTACATGGTGAATTTTGAAGTTTGTAAACGGTGGGTTTGAGGAGCTTTTAATTTATCCCAACATTGCCTTTGGCAGCAAATGCGCTGACGAGGCACATCATTACTGTATATGATTGCATGCCTTTGATGTACCTTTCTGTTTTGAGTTCCACACTTCATAACCTATTGCATCTAATGTCATTGTTGAAGGCCCAGGCTGAGGATCATTGCAACGATTCAAACTGGGTGCAGTATGGGTTGTCATAAAAATAGGTGTGTCGGTCGCTCTTGCGAGCTTTTTTATAGCTGTACTTAATCCTCGAGGACCAAATGCACAAATCTCTACAGGACATCTATTCTTTTCTCTCTCCTTCTCTTCTCTCCTCTCTCTCTCTTCCCTCTCTCCTCTCTCTCTCTCTCTCGTCCTCGCCTCTCTCTCTCTCTCAGGTTTTGCTTACTGCTGATGAACTTCTTGCAAACTTCAAAGAGTTCATGTTCTTAGTATGTAGCTAGGTAATCCATCAAAGATGAGAACAACTTGCGCTAATAATTGTTTAGAGCAAAGAGAGCCAAAATTGAATCTGGCCTGCCTGCTTCCTCTATGTGAGGACCAAAAAAAAAAAAAATATCCCTTCATGTCAAGATGGAGCAAGCTATAGGTGCCGTAGAAGCCTTTCACCTTCAAGCCCAAATGGTCATGGGTGGATTGTACGTCCTGTTGGTAATTTGATCATCAATTGGATGAATGGCAAACCTGCTGCAAACTGTTTTAAGTTCTTACTCCTCAATAATTGCCCAAAAGGGTTGCAATTTTGCCATATGTGTATGTATGGCTTAAATGGGATATCCTGTCGATTTTGTGCAGGTCATCGTCGACAAGTGAAAACATGAAAGGTGAGGCATTACATTGGACAGTTCTGGTGATGATGGTGACTAGAAGAGACAGACTATTAAAGGATGCAAATACAGAGGACTAAGATTGGCCAAATACTTTGTAATGAGAACTTTGTGAATTGGTGAATAGTTCTGTATATGCGTTGGAAAATAATGTTATTTATGGCCAAATTCCGCATATATCTCTACATTGATTGAAATAACTACGGAAACACATTGTAGTACACAGAATGGATCCTCAAATATTTTATATGCATTAGGTGCTTTAAAACTATATAAAGACACACATTTATTCCTAGTGTGATACATTAACACTTAAAACGCGCAGGATTCCATCAAAGTGGCTACAATTCCAAAAGCAACGCAAGTACAAATGCATTTTGGCAACATGAGCGACGCATTGGATGCAAATTAGATTTATTAAAATGGATGACTATGAATTCATTTTTTGGTGTGTTTAATCAACATCTCATTTTAGGAGTTTTGTGGGAGGTTTGTACCTAAATATTTTCTCTATGAGTCAGGATATAGGCCGCAACTAGTTAAGGCGCAATTCCAATGGCATCCAATTTGTTTTTGCAAATTAGCATGCTCAAGTTTGTCCCCTTGAAGTCTTGCATACACACACATGATTATAATACTAGTGCAATAGTGTAAATTTAATAACTTAAGTGTAAGATTTCTGCCATGTGATACCTTGACCAATGACTATTAAAGTCAAATTGGCTCAAAATTTACGAAAATGTCGCCACTTTGTATTTCTGCAAATTAGGTTTAAATTAAACATGCATGGATTTGAGTTCTGGTGGTTTGTCCCCCATTATCAACACCTCGTGTGCATATTTTCACTAAAGAAGTTTCTTCTACAAGACAGGATATGCCGAAATAATTTGACGAAATTTCAAAGGCGGCCATTTTCTTTAATGCAAATTAGCATGCTTAGGTTGTCACCTCATTCGAAGTCTTGTATAAAGACATGTTATAAGTTTCTAATTAGTACAATAGTGTAATTGCAATTAAAAGTGGGTGTTCATCCTTGTGATACCTTGAACATTGTTAAAGTCAAATTAGGCTCTAAATTTATGAAAAGGCGCCATTTTTTTTGGATTTATTCAGATTAGGTTTTTAATTAAAATGTCTGGAGTGGAGGTATTGTTCTGGTGGGTGTCCATTGTCAAACACTTCATTTTAGCAGTTTTTACCCTAAAAGAATCTTCTAAAAGACAACATAGGCATAACCCTAGTTATGGAGCATTTCAATGGCGGGCCATTTTGTTATGCAATTAGCAGGCCTAAGCTACTACTTTTGGAATGTCTAGCAGCAAAATTATTTTATAGATGATGTTTCTGAGTAAAGTTGATACCACACTCCGCCTTTTGCCACTCCTATGGTACCGATCACCGATCTGGCCCAAGGAACTATAGAGTACTTTGTAAAACTAATATTGGTCGAAACCAAATGGGTATAATTTCGCTGCTGAACATCCAACCAACCTCCTTTACCTAAATATTTCACACACAAGAAATCAGAAAAATAGTAGCTTTCTTCTGATAACCAAAATTTTGACCACTTCGGTCCTATCTGGGGTCATTATCGATCGGACCATTGACCTTTAATTTTGGTACAAAACATAAAATGCATTAAACGTAAAATATAAAGTGAATTTGGATGAAAACCTGTAAACGCTGTAGTTTATATGGATTGTTTTCCTGTGAAGATTTACAGTATTTTTCCTGTCAATAGAACCTATGAAAATCCACAATAGTGCATATCATTTGATATAATTCAAAGTTGCAAATAGTAGCCTCTCTTATAAATTTAGTCGTACACATGCCTGTAAAATTGGACAAAACAGTATTTTGCTTGATTTTTAAATTACGGCCAAGTAATAATATTGAAGATAATTCCCTCTATGCAAAGAAAATGACGTTTAACGGGATTCTTTTGTTCAACATCACTACTGAACCATCACTTACTATCATATCTAACAATTTACGTTACAAGCTATAAGCTTCCTTCGTGGCCGAGCGGTCTACGCGTTGGACGTTATTGATTTTACTTTGGATAGTCTCTTGTTGTCGGTTCGAGGCCATCGGTAGCCTACGACTTTCAGAACATTAAAATTACACGAGAGAAGATCATTTCCTTCACTTGCGGTCACCTTGGCCATTGAAGTTTATGGAATGGAAGTATAATTCATCTATAGTTCAAACATTTCCAAATCTTTCTTATACATGTATTTCGCAGTATTCGGTTATTGTCAAGATCAGGCAACATCAAGAGTTTTTGGGCAGTTTGATTTTACATTAAATGCATCTTCATAAAAATAACAAATGGGATTTTTTTAAAATATATATCAAAAACTGTTACTTAGGACGGAAATGAGACCACAATTTATAAAATAACCAAGTTGATTTTAAAATATTTAGAATCGAAAATCATAAGACAAACCAGTTACACTTTATCAAGAAAACGAGCATTACAAATAATTCGAGAAAGAGTATGCGAGCAGTCGTTCAAGCAAACAAATCTACATGTGATTATGTGACACATTTTATGAGCAAGATATGAATTAAAAAACGGAAACGACGAGTTAGAATTGTTTTCAAACGGTTATTTGAAACGATAATTAGTGGCAAATAAGAAACTTTATTTTATTAACCTTTGGTGTTATTTTAACACAATTTGGTGTTAAAACAACACAATAGAATGTTAAAATAACACCAACGTTGAATTTTGACATCCTTTTGGTGTGATCCTCCTAGAGCACCGACGGTGTTAATTTTAACACCATAGTTTTTGCAGTGCATGTAGAAAAATTATTATTCACATTATCAGCCATCTCAATTAAAATACATGATTAATTTTACATTAAATAAAGATTACTCATTGAAATTACTCAATATAATGGAATGCAACCCGATGACACTTCATTTTATTGAGTAGATAGAGAAAATTATTTTCCTTTCAATTCCAATAACGAAAGATGTTTAATATGAGAAAATTATCATTCTGCATTTTCAATAAATACCACTTTGAAAATCAGAAATGTTGTCAATTTGAATTGAAATTAAACGTCAGAAGTCTTTGAGATTCAATTTGACCATTGAGCACCGCAATAGAAATGCCGGCAAACTGCCATCTCAACCTCAAAATGGTTTGATTTTTACTCATAAAAAGTTCCCAACTATACTGTACGAGTGCTGTGACTCCAAAGTTTAAGCATATACACAATGGTCTGTTTGATGACAAAATATAAAATAATATCCATGCGAATATCAATTTCATTTCCAATTGTACCAATAGACACTCCGAAGTCGTTTGTTTTTACGATTTTTAGAAACATCATTTGACACTAATTGCCAATATACTCTTCCTATAGTTTTCGTTATTGAGAATTAAAATGATTTCCGCCCGAACGCCTCGTAAAATCAATACAAATACAAACGGCTTGATAGTAAGATAAAGCTTTCTTCTTGATAAAATAGTGATCTTTGATTCCTTTTACTCTGCAAAAAGTATCAAAATATACACCTTCAAGCAATAAACAGATACATCACAACTTTTTCCACTTAACGTTTATGGAAGTTATTATGTCCAATAATTCCCAGGGTTTCAAACGTTAGACATACACTTTGGATACATGTAGGCCGATGCTGCAATTTGGAAATACAGAAAAATACTCTTACATTTTATGTCCAATTTGCCAGGCGTATAAAACGACTACAACTGGAGCTTTCATCGATTTTTTTTCGAGTATCAACATTATCGTATATTATTATGAATTTTCAATTATACTATGGTTTACAGGAAAAATACTATACATTTTACAAGAAAATTCTGGCAGCAATTCCGCTAACAATACCCCGTAAAATACAGCTTTTACAGGTTTCCATTCAAATTAATATTTTATAACTTGGTGTAATATATATTGTCCACAGAGCTAAGAAATAGGCATTTTCACACCCGGATTGCAACTGAGCGTCTGTCACATGCAGGACCACAAATTTATTGCTACCAAAACAAATCATTTGCATACATGCAGAAATGAACCTGAATTGTTAAATATTTAACTGGTCTGACAAATATGTAGCCTACAGCCTTTTAAGGTTACCATACTTATCTGTATCCAGACCTCATTGGAAGGCTACGAAGAATTTCCTGGAGGAGCACCAAACGCAGGTATCAATTGCCATCGACCGTACAATTGGCCAGGCCAGTTCTTCCTAACCTCCACACTTTGTCTAAATTCCTAATGGCTTGACATATAATGTTGACCAAGGTTGGGCGTTGTCGCATTTAAATAGGCCAAAGATTAAAAACCTATGTTAGGCGATTTTCTTGAAAAGCGTGGAGGATGACAAGTTGAATTGTAATTCTCCAGCTCAGGTACAACTTGTGTTTGATATTTTTTTTTTATTTCTTGTCAGAATTTATGGGATTTTCAGCTTTTTGAGCGCACTTCTAGGAGAATCGGTGTTTAGAAAACACGATTTGCGGCAATTCCACATTTTTCGTGCACCAACAATATGCGCTGAAAATTGCCGAATCTGCGTAATTACGTACCTAAAATATCCTGCTAGATACTAAGACTTAAAAAATAATTTTAAGTATAAGAATAATATTCTTTGGTGCATGTGCTGGTCGTTGAAAGGTATGGTACAAAATTGGTGGAGATGATCACGAAACTTGTCGTCATTTTTCAAACCAAAATAGGACCTGCATAATCAGGTTTGTAATTTCTCTAGGTACCGCGCGTAGAGCGGAAAATTTTGAAAATTTATGGGTTACAGCATATTTGCCAAAGTAAGTAAGTGTCATTGTTGCACTGATTTTTTTCAACGAGGGTAGATCCGACGCGACGGCCCGAATCCTCCATTGGTAAGAGGGGCAGTAGGCCTTAGTACAAATCATGGGGGGGGGACGTTTGATAATTATTGTGTCCCCCACCCCCAAAAAAGTGGAGGGGGACATGTCCACCTCGTCCCCCACCGATTGACGCCCATGCCAAACGACGTTGTCCAAAATGCACAGGAGGAAGCTTGAGCTCGAACATGTTATGCCTAACCAAGAAGCCAGCGAACCCTTTGCGGGTCTGGCATGTGGCCGTTCGGTAATTTCGGACAGTCAGGACACTAACCCCCTCCTGAAACTGGATCGAACGCTCTATCGGTACACCATGCATAGTAACGGCAGAGTGGAGAATCCTAAGATGCTTTGTAAATAGTGGACTTTGCCTGAACAGTGAGCGCGGCAGCCTGTTCAGAACGTCGCACCTCAGGGTACAGTTTGTATAAAATTCGCCAGACAGGTTTGGAGCGTGGATGGTGCACTCCGGGACGTCGGCTAGAGGATCTCTTACCAGGTCCCCTCGCTTTGGAAGTGGGATCTGTTCCATTACAAGCAGCCTGGGAAACCACAGCTGCCTTGGCGTGTGGCTACAATGGGGCTACCAACTAGGACCAGTCAGTCTGGGGACAGATCTACTCGAGGACTCTTGGGATCATGGCAATTGGGAGAAGTTATGATCACGCCCTAAGCTATAAATCCTGAGCGGTCCATGGGTGGACGGTCCATTCCTCTGGAAGATTGTGCGGCAAACCGACGGCCCTCTTACCTCGCTGTGTCTGGGATTAGGCACCCTCTCAGGAGCCTGTCCGCCATCGCCAAACCATTGGCCACTCCCGAAACATGGGAGGCGATCACACCAATTTCCTATCTGCAGACAGCAACATCATAGAATTTGCTAAAGATCTCCTGCATAGAGGCTTGGACTGATGACATCCCCTTCCTTGATAACGTATGTCACCACACATCATATTGTAGCAGCGGACAACAATTAACTTTCTTTTTCCCCCCTTGAACCAAAGGGAGCCAGCGCCGCAACGCCCAGAAAGACGGCGAACCACTCGAGGACGTTTATGTGGGAGCTGGTCATATGCCCGTCCCCGAACAGATAGATGTTGAGCCCCCCCCCCAACCAAACTTAAATGCATCATCGTCATGGTTTGAGGGCTTCAGGTAGCTTGAAAATGGGACTCCGACTCCTCCCTGCCTCTATGAGTGGCCATAGTCCCCACCATTTAAGGTTTGAATTTCACCTTCATCTTCCTGGGGAGGGAGGTGGGGTGTTTTTTTCTTTCGACGTGGTGGCCACATTTTTTTCATACCGGACGCAGCTAAAAATTTAAATCTGCCACCTATTGTGCCTGCATCTATCGTGTCTACCCTCCCTAAGGTATATTTTGTCTTGTCTGAAGATGAAGTGACGACGCGCGCGTAATATCCCAGTTCCCGCACTTTCGTTGCAGTGTCGCTTGTGCTTTTACCTACGCGCGCGCTTAAAGTCGGTACAATTGTATATAACGCCCGCCCGCCCCGCGTCGCAACTTCATAACATCAAGCTGGACATAGACTAGTGGTAGAGAAGACGTCAAAGTTTCGGAGAAGGGTGTGGTTGCGCACCCTTAATAATATTTTTATTTTCACTGTACTTCTATCACATATAACAAACAGTTTTATGTACTTAAAACCTGATGTGTAAGTTATAAAACTAATTTTCCTTTCATAAATCACCACAAAATATATCAAATCACAAATCCTGTATTTTTTAACTAAAATAGAAATTGGCCCCGTTACTGCAATCGGGCAAAAATCAGTTTCCCGTGATTATTGGCATGATAAAAATTAAAAATATTACTAATGGTGCACCTTGAGGATTATTGGAACGATTTTGGTATTAGAGTTCATCCGAGTTAAAAAAAATGTTATACTTACTCGGCGAACACATCTTTATAGGCCAGCTAAAAATCGCAATTTGGTCTTAAAAAAACCAAAATTTTTTTTTCACCCAATTCAATTCAGACGACCCAGATTCTTCAATTTGGTGTGAATTTAGAACACATTGGGCACACCGTATGGTAGCCATAGAGCCTTGAATAGCATTTTTTAAATAGTTTTTTTCTCGAATTTTGGGTTGACACAAGCAGAAGGATTTCAATTTTGACGTGAAAAATCATCTCAGAGGGTATGATTTTTATAACTACAATAAACATTAGCCCTGTAAGCCTTTTAAAGTCCATGCTTCAGATTCTTGATAAGCACTCAACCCACACTGTTTATTAGATATATAATGGTTTTTTCAACAAAACTGTTTCTAGACAATTTGATCTGAATTCTTAATCCATAGCTGCCATCGAGAAACCGTTGAGCATTTTTGTAGAAACGGGGCGTCAACCAAAATACAAAACATTCATCTCTTGTTCACTGCAAAATTGTAATTTTTCATCCTTCTCATTCAACTTCATTGTGACCAATTAATTCAAATGGTCGTCATACAAAAAAAACATGGCTCATCAGTGGGTCTACTTTTGACTGCAGTTGTATTTGTTTCTATCCTGATGTTTGTGGCAGTCAAGAATATTAAACCATACAAATCTTTTTAAAAAGTGTATTGATAATTCCTTCATTATAGGAACCAAGATGGCTTCGAATACTCTAAGATGGCTATAATCGATAGCTGTCCCCTAAACCTTGTTCTGCAGTGTTTTGTGTAATCCCTGTAATTCAATCAGATCAATGTACGTATCATTAGGTAATCAGAGGAATCGCTACCCTGTACGGTGCCATCTAGAGATAGTGTCTAAAATTAGACTATGGGGCGTTAAACCAAATAACCAAGCTGATAACAAATTCCGTAGTCCCGTAGTCCCTTCAAATGGATAAGACAAAACCCGGTATAAATTCTGATAAATTATTCCATGACATAACCGTCCCTGTTGCCCCAATCACTGCACAGTTTTTATAAATTCATAAAATGAGCACAATCAAATTCTCTTTCATAATATCAGTGACCATGGAATAATGGTATGAGACCTTCACAAACATTAACTAAAGATATGGGCCCGGTATGCGGAGCCAATTGTTCTAAGCCAGGTGTTTCACCTCCACGATTCGGGTGAGTAACAAAATACCCGTCCTCCTTCACATAATTCCCTGATATAGGTCGTTGCCCCCTTTTTTTTGGAGTCTTTGGATGTGTGATCTTTTTGAATTTAAACAATTGCTAACATTAATGGGTTTTGTCCTTGTATTTGTCTTGCATGTTACACCGTAATCCTTGGCAACTCGCGGCGGGTCTGGAGGGGGGGGGGGGGGGGGGGGGGGGGTGGGGGTTTCCTGGCTATTGGGTGTGGTATGGTAGGTGGTTTGTGGTGTTTGTGGTGGGTGTTTACCGTATGTGTTCTGATTGGTTGCGGTGTTATTTCTCCGGTAACTCTTATTTATTTTTCGTTAGCAGGTGTCCGTTTTACATGGGTTTTTTGGCCTTTTGTTCACCTCCCTCCATGTTGTTTAGTATGTTTTATATTGTACATAATTTTGCATGGAAATAAAGATTTGATATTGAGACATAACGTCCTGACTTCACCTAAAAGGTCAAAAGTTAAAAAAAAAAAAAATTACCCATTTACACTTATGAATATACATGCGCGGATCAGGAGTGGGCGGAGGGGGCGCGCCGCCCCCCGGTAATTCTGCAAATCCTTTGTAAATCAGCCCATTTTTGAGCTATTTTGGACGCATTTACAACAGCTTTCAGCCCCCCCGGTAATTTGAGTTTTTCAAATCCTGGATCCGCCCCCTGATACTGGAGGTCCGTTGACCCTAATATTTCCTGCTGAAAGCACGGTAAATTGAATACAAATGAAGTTAAGCAATAAGTTACGGATTTTAACTCTGACAAAGTTGTTAGGTCAAAAAGCTTGCCCCAGCACCATTCTGGCATGATGTTTGTCTTTCTTCCTTTAGAATAAATAGAAAAAAACATGGACAAAGTTACTTGAACACGCACTATAGAAGCTAAAGATTTAGTTATTTGCGAATATGATACGTATTGCGCTACGTCATTAAAATCAACGTCTAAATCGGAGAGGTCCTGAGTCTTTTCAACCACGAGACAAAAAACAAGGTCCTTCACTCCCAGATGAAAGGAATCTGAAGTGTTTTTATACACCATGCACGCAGACTGAGTCGGTAATTGAATAATCTTTAGCCCAGGTTTTGAAGTATATGTATCTATTGGTCACTGATATGGGGGAAAATAAAAGTGAAGTGGACATTTTTATTTCATTTTCAAGAAAGTTCAAGTTTTATTTGGGTGGCAACAGATAGTTATATGATTTTAATAATTTATTATGAATTACGCTTGTTTTGCTCTCTACTCGTGATATGGATTACGGAATCGACAGCGCAAAGGGCATTGCCCATACTCTTATTGCTGCAAATGGCACTTACCATGGACATAATAGATAGACGACCAACAACGCGGAAACCACCAATTATCTAATTCGATTACCCATTCATCTCGACAAAAGCTAGGCACTCGATGTGTATTCATGAGCATACACCGAAGCCGTCTGTGATCTTTATCTCTTTGCCGCGGTCGATGCAGTGACTACGGGAAAAGCTATCCACAAAAATTTGTAATTTGACCGGATGTTGTGACCCCTGACTGTAGGGGTTTTTGGAAAGTGCATGGTACATTCAATTTCAATCTTTTTTAGCAAGTTGTTGTCACCAAATAGAGGAGAATTTTGTTCAGAAAATACCGAAAACCCCATCAAAATCCGTCATTCCTTTGTGGAGCTACGATTGCAGAAAATTAGCTTGCATTTTGGGTGATTTTGTGACCCGTAATTGTTAAAATCTTGTGAAAATATTATGAAAATGTTCCGATCATATCAGTGACCAATAGATCACTAGACTTCAGCAAACAATGGAGCTAAAGATTATTCAATTACCGACTCAGTATGCAGTGTAGAAAAACACTTCAGATTCCTTTTCATCTGGGAGTGAAGGACCATTGTTATATTGTCTCGCGGTTGAAAAGACTCAGGACCTCTCCGATTTAGACGAAGTTTTTTTAATGACGTAAGCGCAAAATACGTATCCTCATTCGCCAATAAATAAATCTTTAGCTTCTAACTTTGTCCATGTTTTTCATCATTTATTCGAAAAGGAAGAAAGACAAACAAACATCATGCCAGAATGTTGCTGGGCAAGCTTTGACCTAACAACTTAAAATCCGTAACTTATTGCTTAACTTCGTTTGTATTCAATTTACCGCGCTTTCAGAAGAAAACTTAGGGTCAACGACCTATATCATAATGCAAACTGGTTAGTTATTGTGAAAGAGGACGGGTATTTTGTTACTCAACCCGAATCGTGGAGGTGATAACACCTGTCTATAACAATGGCTCCGCATACCGGACCCATTATAATATCTTTAGTTAATGGTTTGCTGAAGTCTATACATATCCATTGGTCACTGATATTATGAAAAGAAATTGATGTGACATTTTATTCATTTTTAAAAAAATGTGCAAGTTTTATTTGGGGCAACAGACGGTTATGTCATGTTTATAATTTATCAATAATTTTACACCCGGTTTTGTCTTATCCCTTTGAAGGGACTACGGAATTTGTTATGCAGCTTGTTATTTGGTCTACGCCCCATAGTCTAATATCAATCACTTTGATTATGTTATGATATTTAAATTGCTCTGAATCAGTTATAGTGATATACATATACATGACAGCTTTTGGCTATATGTAGCAAAGAATTTGCCATTTGGAGTGATTTTGAGTGATTTATTGATTTGACTCATTATCAAATTGTTGAAAGCTATTTGCTAAAGCATTATTTGCTAAAGCATTGGTATATATACACAGTTCACCATTGTACGGTCAAAAGTAGATACATATCAGAGCTTTGTTATAGTGGCGCCATATTGTGAATCTCTTAATAGGGTGGTTAATGAATCATATTTAATGGTTACAATGTTGTTTGAACTGGACAGGCATAAAAATTACAACTTTTCCTGCACTGCCAGCTTTGGGCATTATTTTCTTTTGTGCCCTTTGTAATCTTTCTATTCATCTAGTTTCACTTCTCTTTTCTACTTGCTTTTTTCAGTGCACTCTGCTTCTGGTCATCGTGTGGTGGAGTGCCATTTCTTGGGTCTTGATAAAGACATTATTAATGTGTCGAAACGTCGTTTGTTCTTTTCTGTTTTGGTCTTTTTATCCTGTACACATCAGTTGAGACTGGTGTTTTTTTATATTGTATAACTGAGATATTTAAAGAGACATAAGGAGATTTCCAGAAAGAAGCGCCCCAAATTTTTCTCGAACCTAGGTTTTTTACATATTTGGAATGCTTCCCAATGTATTAGATCACACCTGAAGTGAATAAGCCGAATACGCCGTCTTTATGTAATAAGATGATGATTTAGTAGTTTCTGTCGTGCACGACAGAAAGTCAAAGCATTGTTTTCTATGGGGAACGATTACGATAGCAGGCAAGTTCAAAACAAGGTTTGCGGTTTTCTTTTGCCCCTGTTTGTTCAATAAACCTTCCAAACGTTCTCGGTAGGTGGTCTACAACCGATCCAGTGAAATTTGAGAGAAATTCATATCCTAAAAAAATCTCCTCCCGTCACTTTAAAGGATCAAAATGCTTAAACTCTTTGCCATCATGGTTATTGTATGTCTAAATACGTAATAGATTATAACTGCAACCACCCTTTCGAATATCAAGCAATCTCCTTTATAGAATTCAAAATGTGTTTCTTCCCTTTTACTTTTTTCTTTACAAATTTGTTTCAATATCTGATTTGGAAAATATTACAGTTTTCAACTAATATTACAAGACGGTGTGAAAGCAAATATAGTCCCCTGGGAGCCATAGTCGGGGCTCCATATACGATAAAGGAATAAAGTGTGAAAGTAATGTTGCGTGAAGAGTTGTAGCCGGACTATGAGTACGACGGACTACGATTAAAGGCACTAACATACCCTGCAAATGATAAGACCAGAAGCAACCTAATAAACACAAAATTGGATAGTTTAGTTATTATTGTCCGTACGGACATCTACTACAACACGTATTTGAATTGAGAGTCATATCTTTGAAGACTGTCGTTTTCATCCTTTTCTGGAAAAAAGTACTCTTTTGAGAATTATACAGACTTATCCTTCAATTTTAAGCTATGCCTGCAAATTTCAAATATTTTGACTCTTTCGGCTGAATCACTAATGGCAATAATTGTGTTCATGCACACGAAGTCAGCTGAGGCTACACAGACAATGGTAATGACGTCAAGTTCAAACCAATAAAAGAATCAATACACGCGCCATTGATTTCACCAAAGTGCCATGCCTACTGTATTCACATGAAGCTATCGACCGCCATTTTGGATAGCGCCGTGTACACGTCGATTAGGATTTGATTCAGGATAACCATTACGGCCACCAAAGGTAAGATGAGAAGATTACGATATCACTGAAATGATTTCCCCTGGGAGTTATGGCTTGAAATAGTTATATATGTTGAGTGTCCAGTAGGCCTATTTGTTATTACAGCTTAATTTGTCTCAAGATGAATCCTGGCCACTTTTGTTTAAAGAAATATTTTAATTTGACACGATTGACAACCTGTCCACCTGACACCTGTCCATTGCCCACAGTAAAATTAAGGCCTAGAAAAGGTGTTCTTTGATGTTACTGACAACTCGTCTCCAATGTTGTCGACCACATTAACCCAAACTACCACCACTCTATGGTGCCAAATTATATATTTGTTCAGCAAGTAGCCATTAAAAACATAATGGCTTCCACAAGACAAGGGAAGTTTTATTTGTTAATACTGTAAACGTAATCGCATGAAACGTTTATTTAAATGATGACATTAGAAAATGAAATTCCCACACGTGTGCAGCATGTGGCATCCAAATTAGTTGGTATTCATGAACTAAAATAGCTTTCTTTTAAAACAATTTGCAATTCCCATGACTCTGGGTTAAGAACATGACAATTAAAAAAGGGCTATAATGAAATATATTAATTTTGATGTAAATTTAATTTTTTTTGGAGTGCAACCTTTCAAAACCCTCCCTTTTGATGGCATTTTTCACACCATTTTCTTGTACCTGAATCTTTTGGTAATTTAAGTTGTTAAAATTTAAGGATTAGAGTTGTTGCAACATGAATTATGCGTATTTGCAATCGATTGGTGACTTAAACTTGCTATTTTGTGAAGCTATTTTGGAAGCTACGACAATAGCTGAATTTTATGGGTGTTTTTATTTTTGGTATTTTTGAGAGCACGTTTTGCAAAATTTTGATCTGTTCATGCTTATTGTTATTTCAGGGTCATAAGAGTCATAACGCTTTGCCGCAACGCGTTGTGAGAAAGTAACAACGCCTTGCGACAATTAATTTCGGCAACGCGTTGCTGTTTCGGGCAATCCAAAATTTCAAAATCATAAATTTCTGTGACATATTTCAAAAGATAGACCCACAAAGCGTTGCAAGTTATCTGTCCATGCGTTGTGGAATCTCACAACGCGTTGCAAGCATTTACAACGTGTGGCGAACTTCACAGCGCGCTGGAATGTTCCACAACGCGTTGCAAAGATCCACAAGCCATAAGGGTCATAACTTCACAACGCGTTGCAAACATTCACAACGCATTGCAAACGTTATGTCCCTTATGGCCTTTACAACACAATTTCTTTGAGGTACATGGGGGAAAAAGGCCTCTTTAATGCATATCCTGATAAACACTAACTAAATCAGCATAATTCTGTTCAAATTTTTCGTAAGAACCTCTTATTATTTTAATATTTTGTATATGTTTAGATAATTTTGACTCCATGAAACAATAACACCGCTGATTTGGTATATACCCGCATGTTTTCCTCCTGTTTTGCATTGTCCTCGTCCAGTCGACGTGATCATGTTTATTTACCTACAGTTAATACACAATAATTATGATTTTAAATGCACTGTTAAAAAATGTTCCTAATTTTACCAGACTTTACCTTTTAAATACGGTAAACCCCAATTATTCAATAATCTTCACGCTTTATTACCTATACCTAACATAAAATTACAATTTGGGAGCAGAAAATGTAAATAAATAGTGGCTAAAAAATAATACTACACATTTTGAAAAAAAAGGTAGTATTTATACGCTGACCGTTATTATATTTTCCGTAATATTACTTCTTTTGTAACTTACTTGTTTTTAATGTAAGAACACGAACTATGAAAATCGTTTTACCTATAAAATGTGTTAAATAACGTCATAAGTAACGTCATTAAAAAATGCAAAATCTTATTTTCCCTCTCATTTTAAAAAATAGTTTTAAAAACTCGTTTCCTCCTTTTTGTATTATAATTTAGTTTAATTTGAAAAAAAGTAGTACACACACATATATATATATTTAATTTTAGCATCTGCTATCAGTAAAGTCATGTAGTGTAGTGGATAAGGTTTAGGACTTGTAATCTTAAGGCCCTGGTTCGAATCTATGTAAGGTACATGTATTATGTTTATTCATATGATGATTAAGTAATTGGTGACATTAGAATGTGTACATTACCATATAAACTGGTTTAAATCATTATTTCTTCACGTTTACCCTTTGTTTATTGCCTTTTTTCTCAAAATTGTTTGCCTGAAATATAACTTTTTTACAACCACGTGATAACTTAAATACAACGTTTGTATGCTGCCATAGCTACAACGTGAAAATTTGGTCCGAGGATTGTAATAACGTTTTAATTCTTAATATTGTTTAAACAAGTCAAAAACCAACAATAACGTTGAAGCTGAGATTTTACGTCGTTATTTTACGTTCCCTGCAATGGTTTCGTATTTTTACGGCTCCAGTTATTTTACGTTCTGCATGTAGTGAGTCCCAGCTGCCAGTCAAATGCCTGTTTTTACAGGTTTATTTTTAACAGTGTGGTATACGGTATTATATGCCTTCATGTTACTATTATCCAGTGACTGTATGTCAATAATGATGATGGACAAAATAATTAATGAATCCAAAGCTACGTGTTTCATTACTTATTATATTCAGAAATGCCAAATAAAATATTAAGTAAAGTTGTTTGCGTATAACAATAGACCAGTTAACAGCAATGTTTGTAAACATGTTAGGGCCTGGTATCTTGAAATAGGTCGGCCTGATTGTTACACACTGGGCAAATGTATCTGTTATGAGCTTTAATACTATGGGCCATAACGATTCGCAGGAATGGATTCGCAGGCAACAAAAGAAGTGACGTAGATGTTAACTGGTCTATATGTTTAGCTCTTTGTGACACGGTGACAATTTCGTTTACCACTTCCTCAATTGATCTTTTGTCAGCAGCATGCATTGAAATGTCGAAAAGCACGAAATCAGTGAACCTTAACTCCGAATTGTACTAAATATCATAAATGTCCCTATTTCTCTCTCTCTCTCTCTCTCTCTCTCTCAACTCTTATACTCTCTCTCTCTCTCCCTCAAATGCCGATATATTTGGGAAAATGGAAAGCTTGACAAATAGAAAATCAATTTTATTTCAATATCAGTTTAAATATCGCCGAGTTTTAATATGTTCATGGTCTGTGTGAGCCAGCCATAAGGAATTAGTACAGGTGCGATCTGCTCTTTTGGTACCTGGAAAAGTTGAGATATGAATTATTGCACAGTAACTTAGATATGGGAGTATAAAAGTATTGTATATTGTGGGAAGAGAAATATACTACTGGTTATGTTGATAGATTTGAAAGGGGTTAAAATTTGGGATCAGATGGAGGTATTGTATTAGCAAGAGAAAATCAAATTTCCGTGAAGAAATCATTGATGTGGGAGGCAAGTTGACGCCAAATGACGTATTGCTGACTAAGGAGTGAGATACACGCGGAGGGCAAACAAACATTTCTTTTTGCTTAATGTTTAAATTAGGTTCTATACGTAACGCCATTTGGTCCGGGGTTGTAACCAG
>JAMKCH010011749.1:0-27998 GCA_023653785.1 Ophioderma brevispina | reverse complement strand
CTTTAAACGGAACACCCTATTATCAACCCTTAAGTTGTTTTAGGCAATTGTACATGTTCATCTATATTCTTAACGAGTCCTTGCTTAGTGAAAATTAATTTAAAAGAACTACCCCTCGAAAGTGCTAAAGTTCAAATAAACCTTTGGGCCAGTGGTGGCGTCTATGTCCTGAATAGTTACTTCTTTTTAAACCGAGGTAGGAGATTTTACCTCTCAGGTTTAGGCAAACTGGACCTAAGCTAATATAACATAGAACTATGTCTATTAAACAGATCATCTGAACGGTAAAATATATTAAAGTTAACATTAAAATAACAAATGGCCCCGCCATAGTTAAAATATTTTATTTACACAGTTAAAAACACATAATCAATCGTACCAAATTAATAAAAGTTAATATATTAAGTCCCTGCAATGTACTGTCTTCAAAACCGGAGTAGGAGATTTTACTTCTGCAGTTTAGGCCAAAAACTGGTAGGCCTAAAGTTATATAAAAAATAGAATTATGTCTAAACGGAGAGCTGAATGGTAAAAACTATATTTAAAAGTTACATTAAAATAACTAAGGGACCCGCCATAGTTCAGATATTTTATTTACACAGTTATATAAACACATACTTCATCGTCAAAAATTCAATTACAATCTATTTCCTGAATAGTACTCTTTTAAAAACCGAGGTAGGATATTTAATGCGCAGGTTTTTAGCAAAACGGTTAGGCCTAAGCTTAATATAAACATAGAACTTTTTCTAAACAGAGAAAACTGAATTGTAAAAATATCAAAGTAATTTAAAATAAATAATGGACCCGCAATAGTTAAAATCTTTAGGCAATATACCAACTTAGTTGATGCAGTACACTCTATCTCTATACCTCACACTGTGAACATTCAGTTGTGTTTGTGGAAAATATCCAATGATTCATTCACATCCCCCCACTTGCACCAGTGTGTGCACATCAAGCCTGTCTTCTTACATTTACTCTGTCCTCGGCATCTTTCGTAACCTCCACACTTGCTGATTGTGCGACAGGCTTCACTAGCAGGTGGAAAGAGTCATCCAGTTCATATTCCACTGCGCATTGGATGCTTCTCAAGCCCACCCAAAGTCTGCCGGACTTGGTAACTATGGTGCTTTAATTATTGTTGACCCCCATATAGGACCTGCCACATACCCTACTCGCAACATATGCTGGGCTATGGATCTTGTGCTGGTGGGAGTTTTTTCAATTTCTCTACCTTTCTGAGTAAAAGCCCCTCCGCTTTCACCTTAGTGCTACTTGAGGCCTCCACGGTGTATCTGATCGCTACTATTACCTCTCATAATGGAAGAACATTTCGGGCCCACTCAGCTGTGGAGTCCTTCGACAGTATGCCCTCAATTTTGGTACCTCATTTTAATTGTGACATATCTTTGTTATTTTAATGACTTTTTACTGTGCTATTATTTATGTACACTCATAAAGGGGTGAGTCAAAAAGATTAACACTCGATTTCAGAAAAATTTAAAATATTTAACAAGTTTAGAAATTGGTTTTTATACACAAAACAATAGCTCATTTATTCTACTAATCATTGGTAAAGAATCTAAAGTTTTACCTTTTGCGCATATTGGAGATATGGTAAATTTACGGAAAGCCTGCCAAAAACCATATTGACCACGGTTGTACATTCTTCACGTCCACAGCAGAAAAAGCCTTCGTTACTGTCTCTAAATGCTTAATACACTTTTGTATTTTGTTCTAAGTAACCATTTCATAATCCATAACAACTGTTATTGATAATATTTCTTAACAATAGTTAATGACAGTTAGCGTACAGGGGCAGGAGGGGGAAGGGGGAGGCCCTTGCCCCCTCCCCATATGGGCCTTACCAGAAATAAACGTATCTAAAGCGGTACAACAGGAAAGTGGGAAAAGTACAGCAGAAAAGGAGTAGAGAAAAGAGAGGGAAGGAGAAGGACAAGATGAGATCAAAGGGAAAGGCAGATGACGTTCAATGTCCTGTAATGTCCAAATTTGATTCCCCACAAGAACTCCCCTCCCCATCAGGTTATGAGGAGTCGGCGGCAAAAGTGGGTCAAAACCGGCTGTATTGCCCGGATTTGCCTACATTTTTGCATTCAGTTCCGTGAAAAGATATTTGAAACAATTTCGAACATTTATTGAAGATTGCTTCAGAATTTTGGTGTAAGATTCCATCCTGAATTTGGTTATTGATTTCAGAAAAACTGAAATAGTTTGATATTTTCTTGATGAAGGTTTACACAAAGTAGTAAAGCAAGCAAAGATGTTATGATGTACTCGTGTAGACTCATCCAAAGACCCTTGGGGCCAAATTCCACAACAGTGATTCCGTGACAGAGTGAAAAAGGGTACTTATCTTGAAGTTGATAACGCTTCGCAAGCAATTCAAAACATCCCAAAATTCAGAAATTCTCTAGTTAGGTGAAATAATCTATTTTTATATGTGACGAGTCGTATCTTTGGTAGATTTTTCGCTGCTGTAGAAAAATTCAATAAAATGAAGTGGTATCTTGTTTTTTTTTTTTTGACTCACCCAGGGGGTCACCCTGTACTACACTATAAATGCACACTATACTAATGCTAAATAGTTTGTTAATAGTGAAAAAAACGGGAAGTAAAATAACTTATATTACCACACTGGCAAGATTGGATTAATAACATAGGAACCGACACAAAAGCAGTCCATATCCAATATTTTTGAACAAAGTATTATTAATGTAAATTGGGCGGCCATATTCGAAACCAACATGGCTGAACCAGATCATCAAACGTATATTATATTTAGATTCTTTGACTCTTAAAACATAGGTATAGACAACAAAAATCCAATCAATATCAATTATTCAAATAAAGAGATATGGTCAATTTTGGTACAGTTGGCGGCCATATTGGAAAACAAAATGGCGGACACAAGATAGTTAAAATATAATGTCAATATGTGGATTCCTTGACCTTGAAACATAGGATAGACACAAAAATCAAATCGGTATCGGTGTTATTAATGGAGATATAAGACTTTGACCAATAGGAATGGCGGCCATTTTTGAAAAAAATGACCGCCATGGTCCGCCACAGGTCGAATCCAGCTGGGTCCCGTTTGAAATGGTTAGTTATAGTTCATATTAAGTGTGTGCCAAGTGTTACATTTCATCACAAAGTGCACGGATGTTTTAAATCCTCTGGACTATGACGCTTTTGGATCCAGCGACTATAGAGCTTGGACGGGAATGGGGCTTAAGAAGCTTGATGAAACAGGCTGGTGCTCCGCAAGACACTGTTTCTTATTGTTTGACTGCGGTTTTGCAACGGTCATGCGTAACACCCTGGTCCCCACTAGCATTGAATAGAATTGCGTACTGGACTATGATTGTCAGCAAATTGTAACTGGCACACATAGCCATTGTTGCTGAATAGGCGGCCATTCAACCTAAGAGGGTCGGCGTCGAGTGCCAAAATTGTTTAAACACGTATTTTAATACGAAATAAATCACAGTCTCATCATAGTGCGCAGTTCACCACATCCATAGAAAAACGTTTTAATTACACAGTTGGCACTCGCCAAGTGGTGTAACAACCAACCAACATATCGACAGCTATTCCGACATGCCATCATTTTTACAAATTTATATATAATATAGATTTTACTATATCCTACGCTAGGGCGAATTTTTCTATTATAAACATGACTTTTACGTTATGGCGAAATTATCTTTCGCCATTAACGTATCCTTTGTTTTGCGCTTTATATTCCGCGTCAAAAGAAATGAATATTAATTTATGCAATATGAGAGATAATCTCATTAGCTAACAAAAATATGAATATTAATTAATTATCATAAAAGAAAGGTTTCATTAGAGACTATGAATAGTACTATTTTTCGCCCTATGGTTCAATAGTCTAGTCAATATATATATATATATATATATATATATATTAACTATTATATATATATAGTATATATATATATATATAGTTTCGAGTACAAAGTTCGAAGGGCCACGTCGGCTGTATTGTAAAGTTACATAATCAATTTGACCAAAGCGGATGCCGCAGCTGAAATCTTCCAGTGAAAACCTATCTTGTGTCCGAGTGTGCGGCTGATGCGCGTCAGTCACGCGTATTACACGAGCGTCTCTACAACGCATCTCTACACGCTGTTTACTTGGAATACGTTTTTGTCATCCAGCATTTACTGGCATCATTTTCATCGCAGGACTCGCTGCCTGGGATATAAAACTGTTGTTTTTTCTATTCCGAAACGAGTCTTGGTGGGTCCCCCAGGCACTGATGAAGAGCCATCATTTCTTGGATGTTTTTACTGACTCTTATTGTTATGTTCAGGGATTATATCCTACATAGCGTTAAACTTTTTGGCTTTTGGCCTTTTTTAACGGGCATGCGACTACAACCCGACCTTTGGTACAACTTGATTATATACTATATAAAATATATATATATATATATATATATATATGATATATATATATATATATTATATATATATATATAAATATAATATACTATTTTCATTACAAAGTTCGAAGGGCTACGTCGGCATGTATTGTAAAGTTACATAATCAGAGACAAAGTCGGGTGTAGAGTCTCATGCCTTAAAAAGGCCAAAGGCCAAAAGTTTAACGCTATGTCGGATCGGATATAATCCTTGAACATAACAATAGGAGTCATAGAAACATCCCAAGAAATGATGGGCCTCTTCATCAGTACCTGGGCCCACCAAGACTCGTTCTGAATAGAAAAACACAGTTTTTATCCCAGGCATGACGAGTCGCTGCGATGAACTGGCTGGCCGTAATGCTGGATGACAGAATGCGTATTCAAGTACAAAGTAGAGATGCGTTGTAGGACCGCCGCGTGTTTTACGCGTGACTGACGCGCACGCCGCCGCACACCGGACAAGATAGATGTGGTATCGCCGAAGCTGAAATCTGAGAAGCACATCCGTAGCCCGGAAAATACGGGTGAGTTCAACGTCGGACGGTTCTTCTGACAGAGGTTACAGTACTCTTCACCTTGTAGAGGAAAGGACTGGAGTCGTACTAAATTTAAAATAGTTTCAGTACAAAGTTCGAAGGGCTACGTCGGCATGTATTGTTAAGTTAACATAATCAGTAGACGCAAAGTCGGGTGATATTTTACTATATAGATATAGATATATATATATTATATATATATATATATAATTAATAATTAAACGAGAGTAAAGAATCATTGGCTGACCTCTGGCTTGCGAGACAGTGAGCTTTCAGACCCTTGGTGTTGGCGGTTGATCGCCTAATGCCATCCATCAATCTTTACTGTGAATCAGAGTAAAGAGGATAATTACGAAGTGTAGTAGGAAGGGAGTACCAGCTGATGGGACAAAACGAAAGGATCGCTCCCCAGCAGATTTGAGAGCAACCGAGGGGTTTTTAGGAGTTTTTTGGCGATGAGGAACGGAGGACGCAGGACAGTAGCAAGATAAGATGGCAGGGTCCCTTCAAAATAGCGAAAAACTAAAACACACAGTAAATTTAATGCGAATAATAATAATCACAAAACCTTGCACTTATATGCTCTCTCTCCCTCCTCTCCTTATATATATTAGATTACCCATTTATACATATTAAGCCGCTGTATTAAGTTTGTGTGTGGCTGGGTAGGGGGATCGCGGCACGTGTGTGTGGGTGGTTTCTTTTATTAGTAACTCATATTTATTGTTTACGTTAAACATCACATAGAAAAAATGATATGGACCTTTTATTTTGGTAAAAATACACAAGTGCTGTAAAATTAGGAAATATTTGGGGGAAAAAGGTACTAGTTTGAGGGTGGGAGGACTGTTGAACCAAAGTCGGGGAGTTTTCTTCACACATTTTTTGCAAAAATTGGTACAAATATAAAAATAACTGTAAAACTGTGTAAGATTTGCATCTATAGTGTTACTTGTACTAAGTTGTACATGTTTGTTGTTTAACAAAAACACGCGGTGTGTGGCTTTACGTATGCGTGATGTAATGTTTACATGTTTATTGTGTAAATAAAACCGTAATGGCCGACCCGAACTAGGTTGCAGGCACAGCTGAAGCGGTCTCCACGTTTGTCCACTGGTGGGGCTTGGAGAAGTACATGGCGAACTTTGAATGTAGTCAATCATTGCCCTGTTCAACTTTTGCGGTATTGGTTGTTGTAAATAGACCCTAAAACGTGCTTGGAAATTCTGGACAAATTTATGTTTATGGATTAACATTTATAGTATTTTAAACATCTAAAAAGCCTAAACACAATCTATACATGTTTGAATCCTAAACATAATGGCCATCTAAACACTAGTTTGTCAAGGATTTCTAAACACGTTTTTTAGAGTATATAGTGCACGCATGCAACATACATTTAGCTTGCTTGGACTATGTATTCCGATGCATTGGCACTGTAGGCCTACAGTAGTCGTACTGCAGGCCGCATATAACAGTCTGCATGAGCAGGGGCGGATCCAGGATTTCGAGGGGGCGCCAAATTTTGCGGTCGGTTATTTGAAATTCTGAAGAGCGGGGGAGGAACATACTGCGACCGATGGGCGCCCACAAAGCTAGATCTGCACGGCCCCTGACGCCCTGTACCGTAGTTCTTAGAAACCTACAGGGCGCCCTGTGCGTAAAAAAGGCGTTTTATAGATTTACAGGGCGCCCGGCGCTCTATGCCCGGCGCGGCGCCCTGTGCTCTGTAAAAAATAGAGGGGGCGCGCGCCGGGTGCGCCCTCTAAATCCGCCCCTGATGGGGTGGATTTCACAAAGACTAAAACCATGTTAGCGACAAATCGTAGACCCATACCATCCATCTCAAGTCGGACGCATTGTAAGTAATAAACATGGATTTTAATAACAGTAAACCTACGACGTGTCTGCTTATGATGGGTCTACGACGTGTGGAAATGTATGTGCACCATGCATGAGTTGAGGGGGTGGCAGGGGATGTTCATATTTTTTAATGAACTGAACATAATTGTTGTTTTTTTCACAGGACAATTACATTCTATCAAATGAACACAAGAAATGTGTAAAATTATGCACAATACTTGTGTAGTAGTTTTTACAAAGTTTCTTAGTAAATCAATTGTACAAAAATAATTTGTAAAAGGTTACATAACAATGATATGTAAATGTTTACATAACAGTTAGGCTCTTATTTTCTTACATAGTTTGTTGGTAAGTTTTTACATAACTAATGAAAATGATAGTGTTCTGTGCGAAACACAATAATTATATAAAATTTTACACAAGCTGCGTAAACCTTTTTCTCAGTGTAGGGGACTCATGTTTGAATGTATGGTGAATGCGTTTAATATGTAATAATATAGTTATTTTTTACCAATTATAAATATAAAAATTATAAACTTTAATATATTCCACATAACCTAAACTAAATGTAAACAGAAATTAAACGTAAATCTTTGCTAAGACAATTGAGGCGCTATAGGCGCTCTCGTGCTTATATTCCCTAGTGCGATCTATTGTAATTAATTAAGGGATACTGGAAAGGTACATTTCAGAATTGTGTAATAGACACTTATAAATTAATTTCTACTGAACCATGACGCCGTGAGTGTGATCAAGTGTGATGATACGATCCATATAAATCACCATGTCCTGATATACTAGATGCAGCATTGTATTTCCCTTTGATATAATGTAACCATAATTAAAACCACCAAAAGTATTAATAAAACTTACTTTTTAACACGTTTCATGGTAATGAATTAAGGGGAGTTATTCTGTTTTTTCTGGAAATTATGATGACATCATAGAATTTCTTAAAATCTCATCTATACATAACGAATACATACATACACAGCGTGTATCAATAAAATGGAGGATTCGAAACAAACCTAAATATAAACCACCCTGTTCATCATGATGTTAACCATCTTTCAAAAAAATATTTCCTATTCTTCACTATCCTTTTTATCTCCTCGCATTTGGCCACTCATGTCCAATATGGCGTTATATTAGATGGGAAATTGTTTTTAGGACCGGAGCGAAGAGCGAAGCCTTCGTTCGCTCCGGTCCTAAAAACAATTTCCCATCTAAGAGCGAAGCCTTCGTTCCTGCTTTTAGGACCGGTGCGAATAGCGAAACGAAGAGCGAAAGAACGTTCCTGTTTTTGGGACCGGAGCGTATATGATACAGGGTGATTCAAAAACCTGATTGTGTCCGCCATTTTGAATTTTTCAGTAACATGTATCTAACATATTGGTATCATCTGAAAGCTTAGTTAATTTTCTTTGATTTGCTGCTACAGTCGTTTTGAATCAAGTAGTCTATTTTGCGCTCTGTCCACGGATTCACATTAAACTGAACGGCGTTCAGCGAAGCAAATCAGTTAGTGGAGCGGTTTGGACTGCAAATTGTCGACAACCCCTCCCCTCGGTACAACAAAACGCAACCACTTCTATTCGAAAGATAGTAATACATAATTTAAAAAAATTATGGTTGTGGTCAAAAACTTTGGTGGCAGGGGTGTTTTTTGGGTAAAAAAATCACGTTTTTGAGCTAAAAACTTAAGAATGTCAAGATTTATTAATTTCTTAGCAAAACAAATTTTAATCGTGATGCAATACTATCAATCTCTGACATTTATATTATAGTAGGATTTTTTATTCCTGTCAGTTCATTAAAAGTTTTTGGGGCGTGTCGACGATTCCATTCGTTCTGAAAGGTTGCATGCTTTACCCAATCAGTACAATAGAAATTCGATGTGACGGTACCTGAATAAGATTAAGGCCATAATTAAAAATGTCCCTTTTCTCATGAAGAAAAATATTACTGAATAAATTCCAAACGCCAAACTTGAACAAACTCTGAAGCATTCAACATAAGAAAATGATACGAATAAGTAATTATTACTCACCAAAGTCCTTTTACGTCACTAAGGAATATTAGAAAATCTAATACGTTTACATTTATTCGTGTGGTTCCAGAAATAATATTTGACAGCTTGGTCCAATCATTTTTATTTTAGAGTTTTGGTCACTCATAACCAACTACAATATTTACGTGGCCTAATCCTCCTCTTCACCCAGCCTTGATATTCATGAGACTTTATCCATTCTTTGATTGACACCAAACAAAAGAGTCAAAAGCGTGTCTCAGACTTTACGACAATCTATTCAATTAAATCTGGTATGAAGCCATACATATTCGATACAAAAAAGTTCATGTAAAATGGGTTGAAGCATCTTATTCTGTTGAACAAAGTTTAGCATTTCAGCCGTTAAAACGGCTTTTTTAGTTTTCGATCTCAACACATCCTCCAAATGAGTTCGTACCATCGACAATATGCGTTTACTGACAGGAATAAAAAATCAGACTATAAAGATTTCTGTTTATACAATATATATAAAGGGTCTAGAATTTTGGCCCCAAAATCACATTTTTCCCTAAAAAAACATCCTTTTTATAACATGTCACCACAACGAGTATTACCTGACCCCTTTATACAATGTATAAAACCTATATCAATAATAAAAAGATACCATAAAAATAAGATTGTAATGTTTTACTTTAAAAGAATAAAAAAATAATAATTTCGCTTAATTTGCAGCCCAAAATGCATTTTTCGGCCTAGAAATCATCCCTGCCACCAAATATTTCAACCACAACCATCATTTTCTTAAATCTCATATATTTATCCTTCAAATAAAGGTGGTTGTGTTTTGTTGTACGGAGGGGAGGGGTAACTCGAAAACTAGAGCACTTTTCGAAGCTCGGCCGCTCCGCTAAGTGTCTAGAAGAAAATCGGACTTTCATTGACTGCAGAATAAATGTGACACTAGTTATATTAGCCCACACACTTCAGTCACAACTTACCATCGATGCCTTCTTAACGTTTCTACGTCCTCATAACTCATAAAAATAATTTGAAAAATAATTTTAACTTGATACTTGATATCAATTTCTGGAGGAGTTGAATGAATCATACCATACGAAGGAACAGACATCGGTGACAACCTTTTGAGGTTTAAAGTATTGTCTATATTTGTAGACCAAAATATGCCACATCTTGAAAAATGTTTCAAATAAAACTTACCATCATCACTGGCTTTTACACCTTTAAGATGCCGCTTTATTTGACAAGAACATGCCTTATCATCATTTGGGGAATCATTTTGCTGTACTGGCCGCCGTGCATTCAAATGGAATCCGTCACTGTAAAAAATATGGAGTAAAAAAGGGGATTGCTCTCTAAAAAAGAGTAAACTTTTTACTCGAAATGGAGTAAATTTCACTCATAATGGAGTGAAATTTACTCCATTTCGAGAAAAAGTTTACTCTTGTTTAGAGAGCAATCCCCTTAGGGGTAAAAGCTGACTACTTGATTCAAAAGCATTTATATTTATCCGATTGGAATTATTTTTGCAGCAAATTAAAGATAATGAAATAGACTTTCCGATGATACCACATATATTAGATATAAGTTATTAAAAATTTCAAAATGGCGGACACAACCAGGGTCATTTTTTTTTGACTCACCCTGTATAACGGAATAAACCTCAATATCGCATTGCTTCGCTCTTCTCTTCGCTATTCGATCCGGTCCTAAAAACAATTTCCCATCTTATATAACGCCATAGCTGATACAAGCAAGCAGTGCCACCTAGATGAAGCAAAATGATGGTGACCATTTCCTGATCATTGGAGCGAAATAATAAATTAACACTCTTGCGTTGAGAACCCTGAACATTGGATACATTTGCAATTGCATGCAAATTATTAATCAACAATATTATTATTATTATTATTTTATCTTGTCATATCGTCACGAATCTTCCAAACAGGCCAATCGACCAAAAGTCACATTTCGAGATATATCGGCCGTTGAAGTTTTAGAGAATTATGAACTTGCATATCTAAAGTTTGAAGCATTTTAGGAAAATGATTTTATGTGTACATTGTGGACATTGAAACGTTCTTCATTTTGAGCACGCTTTCCATTCAAGTATCCTTTGTTTTCCTTGTCAAATTTAATTACAAAGTGATTGGTCTGTTTAGAAAAACTAAAAAACGTCCTCTGTTTCTATGGCAAAGGAGACGAATGCGCCATTCACCTGTTTGGCGTACTCGATCGATCGATCGCCTCAGACGGTGGAATTGAACATGTTGAACGAGGGCGCTAGAAATGACTATGCTTTTGTACGATTTTCTTAGGCGTCATTGTCGCTTACAGGCAAACTAATGTGCCAATGAAGATAGAAAAGAAGAATGATGAGGTTCTAAAATTTGTATTTTGTATCAGAATTTATTTAATCAAATATTTAATACTTAATGTAAAATATGACATCAAGCTATAATATATAGTTAATTTGAATGGAAACCTGCAAAAGCTGTATTTTACGGGGTTTTGTTGGAAGAATTGCTGCCAGAATTGTCTTGTAAAATTTAATATAGCATTTTTCCTGTAAACCTTAGTACTTAATCGTATAATTGAAAATTTATAATAATGTACGATAATGTTGATACTCGAAAAAATCGAATAAAAGATCCAATTGTACTCGTTTTATAAGCCTGGTAAATTGGACACAAAGTTTTACAGTATTTTGCTGTATTTCCAAATTGCAGCATCGGCCCACATGTGTAAGTACACTAAGGACATTCAAAATGCATGTCCAACGTTTGAAACACTGGGTTTTGTGAATTATTGGAAATATTGCAAATTAAAATGAACAAATATCATACCAAAACGTGAAAGTGTTTCAACAAGAGGTTTATGAACTATCTATAAAAAATTAAAGTGAAAATAAGTAACTATAGACCAGTTAACATGTTTACGTTCTGAGTCGGTCACGTGACCCGGAAGTAGCGTACTCGCAGGCAAAACATCAGCGGTCACTGTATACCGCTGTATAGTAGATCGTTTGAGTTTAATTTATTATCGTTATAACACGCTTTGAATTTTACCATAAATATTGTTCTAATTAATTATATTTACTGCCCTGCATGTAATCAACAATGCCAGACAGTTGCTGTTCCGTCGGTTGCGCTAATCGAAGGACTCCAAAAGGCGCAAATAGCGGTGAAAATCGACTGCATTTTTACCCTATTTCTCATTATAGCTCAAAAAGCTGTGATCCAAATTCTACAACAAATGTAAACATTTTTATGAAGAGCATAGGTCTATTATAAGGATTGTAAATCTGCAAAGTTTGAATGGATATTCAGGGTGTACTAACATATATACAGGGTGATACGACAAAAAAGTACAATAACATTTCTTTTTAATACTGCATTATTTCCAGATAGGCCTATATAATGAAAATGAAAAATTATATTCATATTTGGAATGTACTAATAAATCCCTTTCAGGCAATGTATTATTTGTAGCACAGTAGAATAGGCATGTGTGCTATACAGGGTGCAAAAAAGTGATTGAATTTAATGCATTTTTTCCTTAAAGATAAACTTTGAGCTAAAATAGCATTCATTATTACATGTTTGTGTAAAGGCATCATCTTGAATTTCATTTTGTATCAATACATGTAATTAGAGAGCAACAGAAATATAGAGGGTGGTCAAAATGCGCTGATATCAACCTCCCTTGGACATTACATGATATGTGACCTTGAAACCAACTAGCTGAATTATTATTAAAACAAATGTGTTTAATTTCTAATCTAATCATGACCAAGTGTTAGCAGACGTGTGCTTTTAGGTGATGAAGGTTAAAACAAGAAAAAAAAAGTAGAAACACAAAAATGCAGATGTATGCAGGCTCAATGCTGGATGCAGGTAATGTGAAGGATATGAGCAACGAAACACTGTCACTGGATGATAAGACTTAAGTTCTACGATGGAGCTCATCAGTTTGAAGCTTACAGTACTTTTTTGATAGTATTATTTTGATTTGGAACGGGATCCTTCTCTTCACCTTCCACTCAAGACAAGATGATTGGTGAGTACTGAGTAGGCCCCTCTACTTACAGTTTTGGTATTATTTTTCTGTCAGTTCTCAAAAATTTTTTTTTTACCCAAGTACCGAGGTGGTATAGCTAGGTTGATTTGGCCGTGGGTAGGACTATCCACGATCATGCAGTGGTTTGACCCATGCACTTGTCTCTTTTATTTTAAGAGCAATTTTAATCAATGGCGACCACAATTTTGAAAACTGATTTAAGTAGGGAATGCAAGAGCTATTACCTTCGCAAAAAAATCAGAAACTATATTGCGGAAATTTGCCCATAGAGGTCTACAAAGGGTCAAATTTGTATGTTATAGCACCCTTATATGACTATTCCCATAGAAAGACGTGGAAAACTGATTCTTATGAAAAATCATATTTGCCCGCAATGAAATTCATCAAATATTACACAGAATGTAGTAGTGGCATTAAATACTCCAAATTAGTGTCAAAAGTGTGTCGACTTGATATTTTTTGTTTATTTGTTTTGTCATCACAATGCGACTTTCACACAGATGTAGCATGCCCTAGCTAAATGTCCACGGGAGATAGTTTTGACCAACAGTGAAGAAGGGACTAGTATTCGGTATATGAAAACGAATATGACTGGTCTTATATCGGTTGATGAATGGAGATGTATCGCTCCCATTGTTGGCCTAGCATACCGGCTACTATTTCTGTAGGCCTCGCATACTGGCCTTAAATGTAGGCCTAGCCCTACTATGTATGCTAGCATACCTGGCCTAGTACTACGCCTGGGCGAGAGTAGGCCAGTATGCTAGGGAAAATCGGGAGCGATAATCTCCATCATCAACCTCATGCCGTTTCAATATTTGTTTAATATTTACAGACTGTCGATTTGGACAGTACATATGTGGAAGTAAAAACCAAGTTCCAATCAGGAAAACTGTATAACTACCCAGCGCAGGGCCTACACGCGCAGTTTGCAGTCCGGTAATAGAATCTTGTCAAGATTGTGGGAGACACACCCAGGCATACTTTCGCGAGCACTCTTGTCATGTGGCTTCTGCCCGCGTGAACCGGGCAAGGATGAACAAAACTGGGAGTTAAGAATGGTAAGAAGCACTTCTTCACATAACCCGAATCAATGGGCATGGTGTGTGGATGAGGTAGATACATGTCACCGTAGTGCATCGACGGCAACCTTTTTTTGTTTATCCTTCCGACACAGTTAGACTAGAATCTAACTCATAAAGGAGGGTTAAATTGTTCCTCAGATTTTTGTTTTCAGTCGCTACAAGTTACTTCTGCGATTGTTTTCAGATTAAATCTTTAAATTCACTTCGTTCCATCTTCACCGATAAAATATCTTGAAGAAAAAGTTCGCGAGAAAACTGCACCACAGGTAGATGTGAGATTACCGCCTGTCAAGCACTGTTACTATGCTGGGACAGCTGTGACCTCGATTGTTTTGCATGCGAGGCTCGCGCGCATGTATTTAACACTGGATGCTGACGTTCGATGTTAAAGGCAATAGTAGCACATTTTTTGACGGGCGCCCCCAATTTTTCAAAAAATTGAGATTACACGGTTGGATTGGTAACGGGCTAGTAAATTATATTACGATTTATGTTATTAGCCTGCGATTAACATAAATCAGTTTATATCGACACGGTGTTGCCGGCTTTTTTGTCCCTCACCATGCTTTACCAATCCGCACGCACCTCGCTTGTGACGAGTGTGATTTGGCTATGTCTTTTCGCGCTAATTTTGGCACTTGGCTTTCTCACTCAGTTTCATGTGGTCATAAAAAAATTTCAGGCGTACCACTGGGAATTAAATCGACTATCTCAAACAACTTGAAATTAAGATAAGATTGAAAATTACTTCTATGTGGATTGCAAGTAATACGAATTTCCGTACAAGATCAGACAAGTTCATACACGGTAATTAAAGCCGAAAAATAGATCTCATATTGGACTTTTTTTGGCCTGCGTCATCATCATCAACTTCTGGACCTGGTATTCATCAAGGTTTCTAAGCAGATTCTCTTTAATTGATTAATCGTATACTTAAATGTCGATAGAAGGAGGAAGAAATACAGTCAGAATCTCCTCAATTTTGTTATAATCCAGTGTATTTTATAGTTTGTGGCGCAGCGGTATTCAATTGCTCGCTTCGTATGACGTCATGAACCGTAAGGTGGTGGAAGCTCAGTTGTACTTAAAATCTGATATCTAAAAAACCGGCAAGTAACTCATTAAAACGTGTTCGAGTCAGTGTGCCTGCAGGAAGTCGGAAGTTATAGTGTCGAGTCAAGGCAGCTAAATTTTGCTGCAGTTTGTTCTTACAACTGGGTGAAGTATGGTAGAAACTACCGTGATCAGGAGTGCATCCATGCTAAATTCAATATCCGGACAGCAGATAAAACCGGTTATTACTTCCTGGTTTGCGAGGTACAAGATTCGCTTTCATTAATATTCCGGATCTACTAATGCTGAATTCTGCTGAGTGAAAGCCAGAGTTGCGTTTTTAGGCTGTGGGCAGAGTACCATAACAACTTTGATATGAGCTGTATTTTCAGGTATGCTGGTTAGTAAATGTGTCGTACACTCTGTTAGCAATTTAGGGTCATTCAGTATCACTTTCAATTTCCAAACACTATTGTTAGAGGAACAGTTTTTTTTTTTTGGTTTTCCCTGTTCAAGTGTAGCAACCTGTAATAATATAGCTATTAATTTTCGCATAAGAATTCCTTAATGAATTATCGATCATCAACAACTTATTCAACCATGTTAAAACTTCAATCCATCGCTTCAGTCAGCTCATTGAGTCAGGGTCATTCACGCAATTGCCATTCACACCTCTTTGGTTACCTCAATCATCGATAAGCTGCTGTGCAGATGCTGAATGTTGCGTTGCTCTTTATTTGTTAGTGATCACCCTCATTTTTATTGCCCATTATGAAATGTAATTGTGCATGGTGGCTTTTTAAATTTGTTGATGTTACTCAGCGGATTAAGTTAGTGTTGCGCGTACCCACCACTCATTTGCGGACAAGAGACAGGAGGAATTCACGCATGCTTGACAAAAGTAGCATGCGCAAATAGCTGATGATTTCATCTTGTCACACTCAGTCCACACGCTCTGGCATTCTTTGACTGTAGTAACTGATACAACCGATTTTTGTAACGCTTACTGATTTTCTGAATTTGTTGTAAACAATGAATTTAGGCCTTATGGGCCTCGTGTTGCCCGTTTTAGTTTTTAAGCTCGTTTCAGGGGGACTAATAGAATCAGGATTGGGTTGTGGCGGTTACGCGTGTGTGATGTTTGGGTGTGTGAGAGCCTTAGTGTTTCTGAAACTGGGTTTACTCATTGGTTCGCTGCAAATGTAATCTAGTTATTTAAAATTTTAGTTTCTTTACAGTCGGCCTATAGGGGCTGGTTTTGTTCTCACGTTTTTGTTGTTAGGTTTTGGCGGGTTTTAGGTATTAGTTTTAGTTTGTTTTAACACCAAATTTGTTCTGAAGAACCACCGGACCAAGGTCATATAATAGGTGTACACAGATTTGGGATAAAGTTTTACGTGGGCCGATTAAAGGGGATTCTTTGAAAAATTATAAATTCCTTCTTGTGCCATAAATCAATTGCTAGGGTCACAAATTTCCGCCAAAGAACCATTAAACCAAGGCCCATATAGGGTGTATACAGATGAGGATGGAAAGATAGTGTAGGCCGATTTTAAGGGGCATTCTTTGAGATCTATAAATTCCATTTTATGCCTCAATAATTGATAATGATCACCAAGTTGGTCTGAAGAACCACTGACCCAAAGATCCCTCAAGGGGTGAAACACATTGGGGTCAAAAGGTCATGTAGGGTAAAAAGGGCATTCTTCAATCAATCTAGAAATGCGGCTTGGTATCAAAATTAAATGCTATATACTTAAATTAGAAGACCTCTGAACCAAGGACCATATTAGGTGTACACAGATTGGGGTGAAAGTGTTGGCTAATTAAAGGGTTATTCATTGAATGTAAGGAATTTAGAGTTCGTCAAATTCTAGTGTTTGTTTAAAACAACAAAGGCACAAGTTGGATATGGGGCAATAACATATATCAAATTCAAACATACACTGATTAGTGTTGCCATCTTGAAAATCTATAAATTACATCTTCTACCTTACTAAAAATAACCCTCCATTCAAATTAACAGGTTCACTAGGTGTGGTCATAAGGTCAGAGAAATATGCATGCGTATATTAGGCTTCTCCAGCAGCAATTTAGCCTAGTGGCTTTATGATTGTCTTAGAGCCTTTGAAGTGAGAGGGATATGTTATAGCATAGCTCTGTCAATTTGCCTCGTAGCGGGTTTCGAAATGATGTTGATGGTGTTGCGTATCCGCACTTTCATGATTCAATTTTAGCCATTCAAAAGGGCGGCCTGACTCTTTTAAACCGTCGCGTTTTGTTTGTTGTAAGTTTTCCTTTTTCTGCTCTTTATACGAAATGCATCCTTTGACCAGTAATTATTTATAGATTTGCCCCCTTTTGGTTTTAGAACGCACTTTAGTGCGGTTTAATTTTTTGCTATTTTCATGAAGGCCGTGTGACGAAACTGAGTATCCCTCATGAGTGAATGTCTAACCATTATGTCAATGCTTGTACGGAATAAACAGGGACTCTTTAGACGGGCCATTTGGTTACCGTACTGAGACAAATGATGGGTTTCAGCATTCAATGGTGACACAATGACAGTGAGTGTTGGACATTCGTCACCACGGACTCGTATTCTTGTCACCGGATGTTTGTCTTTAGCCAATTAAACTTGGGTCGGCACCGTTTTGCCACTAGGGACAGCGAAGCTTCAGTGCCGGCGTAGGACGCTTCATAACTATTGTGGGGCCGGTATTTCCTCTTGTTACATTTTTAGCTCCTTAAGACAATTTTAAACAGTATTTCAAAATTTGTGCCAAACACAATTATCAAATTGCTTCTTTGCCCTATAAAAGTCAATTGCAACGTTATTTTGCGGTTAATTTCCTTTCCTTTTTTTTGTTGGTATCTATTTAAGATTATTTAAGCCAACGGTTATCAGTATACATTATTGCACCGCGGTCAGAAATCGCCACAATCATTTAACGTCTTTTAGGTGGCCACTCAAAGGACATGACTGACAAGCGACATGCTATCATTTAAAATTTTTCATAGTTGCTGTTTTCCGCGATTGGTCTATCAGGGCTAGGGCGGTGGTATACGTCAAATCTTATTATTTTGTTTATTTCATGGGAAATTGTGCAATTTTACATTCCCCTCGGCTTTCTTAAATAATTAAATAATTCATGCCAAATGTCATCTTTTGTTCCCATTTTCTTGTCACTTTTTATACATTTTCGCGGTTATTTTTCTAACATTTGATGCCAGCCTGATTAAATCTTTTCTGGTCTATGTTCCTTATTTTGAAATTTGGGGAATTTAAAATCGTAGTTTGATTCTTCCCGTTACAAATTTCATCTCATGTTTTTAGAGTGGCAGTTTAACAATTGTTGCTGCAAGTTTCGAAGTTAGCAGGTATACTTGGTACCTCCCGGTTTTGTCGATCTATGCAGTTTTGTTCTGTCGTTGCACAGTACCAAAGACCAGAACCAAAGTTAGTACCAAGTATGTGCTCTGCTCATGGGCCCCTTTTGCTGTTTATGTTATTTATTTTAAATGCTCCAATATGCAATTATTAAAGTTTTATTTACCTTCAAATTATATTCCCCGGTTTTGTCTTATGGACGCGCGGATATGAGGCCCATTTTCTTTATTTCTTTGGTAAGTGCTCAAAGCATTTCATTGTAACTCTTTATTGGTCGTCCTCCACCAGGGGGGGGGGGGGCTTTGGCAGTTACTTATAGGTACTTGTTTGGATGGTTTTAAAAAGTTACCTATTCACCAGCTCATTGAGCTCGATAAATCTGTTCTGGCACGAATTATCTTTTTTGTCGTATTTGGCCAACATTATTTCAACAATTGATCAATGTTATTTTGGCATGCATTCAAGTAAAATTCCAATTGTCATTTTATCACATGAGAAAAATTTGTCAATTTATACCACTTCTGTATCTGTTTGGTGTGGAATCGACTACTCCCTCTTCTTTTGTATCGGGGGGGTAATAGGTTAGCTAGAGCTAGAATTATTAAATGCCCCAAATTGTGTGTAATTTACAGTGTGACAATATGAATACAACCTTTATAATTGTCAAGTGCTTAATGCATTAAAATATGGTCATGATATTAAGATGATTTTGTGCTAATGCTGAAATTATATTGGTATACTGTGCTGGTGCTTCTTGATGATTTTCATGATTATAAGAATGATTTGTGCTAAATTGTTAAATTATATTGGTAATACTGTGTGGTGCCTTGATTAAACCTCCGATGTTATGGGGAGTTGCATAAAGTGCTAACGTCGTTTACCGGAGCCATTTTTTGTAACAAAAATCCCGAAGGGGGGTGGGTGGGTACCACCCCCCCTGTTGATTTTCGTTACTGAAAACCGGATTCCTGTAAATTGGTTACCAAAGATATTAGGTTTCTTCTTTCCCTTGTTACCAAATAAGTACGAACATCCACATTTATGACGTCACCATGACGTCATATGTGAGGAAAGTACGAAAATACTGAATATAGGGTGGAATGGAAGTGGAAATTGATATTTCGCCAATTTAGCGACTCAAACACCCTATTATAGCTCTAAAATGATTGTTCATATATAAAACTCGCATTTCCCATCAAGTAGAGTCAAAAACCGCATGAAAATCTGTTTTCTAACCTTTTGGGGCGAAAAAATTTGGAATTTTCACTGTGTGTCGATGGAAATGGCAGTTTTGTGACATGCGAACTGTATGACGTATTGTGACGTAATGCTGCATGTTGTACTTATTTGGTAGAAATGGAAAGAGGAGGACATAACTATCTATGGTACCAAATAAAGTGTCTTTGATGTCCGGTGTGGGTTAGGCATGTTGTACTTCTTCCGGAGGGGGGGTGGTTACCACCCCCTATCGATCACTTTGGGATCACCCTGTATCTTACCTATACCCGGGGGTGTTGTTTTTGGATTAAAAAGGAGCGGAACATGTAAATTGACAATTACATTAAATAATTTGGCACCAAAAAGGGGGTGTTAGAAAAGCCGGGGAAAAAAAACATGAAGGGGGGGGGGTATACAAACCCACCTCGGTAGACGATGTTAATGATGTTAATACCAAAAACTAATTTTTGTTGAATGATTTGGCATTTGTGATACGACCAAAGGGCCGTTTTGGCGTGGTTTAGATGGTGTGTGCTTCATGCTGAATTGCCCTAGTGTTAAGTGAATTAATGAGGTCCTCTTGAAGGTCTTGCGTGTTGCTGGTCATCTTTGAATTATAGCACAAATTGAAGGTCGATGCCTGTTGAACGGCGAGAAATGCCGCCTTACCCAATTCCTGCTTATTCGCTTTATTTTCGTCGGCTTCCGCGGTGTTTGAGAGATAACTGTGAAGGTTAGCCTCGAAAATGTCTATTGAGGCACAGACGGATTTTTGTACTAGAATAATTATTATCGGGATCGATCCCGATAATAATTCAACGGTGCCTGGAAAGGAACGGCCTTCAAATGTTGAAATAGCCGGGAAACAGCGCCATGTACGTGTCTTACGCTCATCCAATTGTTGTTTTAATAGTTGGCACGTCAAGTTAGAGGTATTTTCTGAGTGTGGCACTATTTATCATGGACAGGACTAAACGTAGCATTTCCAGCTCTGCGTTAAGTCCAATCTGGGATCCCAAGTCTAATTACAAAATCGCTTATTTTGTGATAAATACGCATTTTTTAGCATTCTCGTTCGCAGGTATATTTTCGAGACAATTACCAACGTAACGTGCAAAAAATATCAAATTTTGAAAATGGGGCCGCTCTTCAAAAAAGGTTGCCGAATTGCTTAAAACTGGTCTATACTCTGGCTCATAAGTTCTTGGACAGTTTAGAACGTCCGCCCGCTTTCACAAAACGGCGCAACCATCGGGTTACACGTAGTAGACGCAGTACCCGCAAAGATCAACGCCGCGCGGTGGTTATTCCAAGAAATTTGGGCCAGAGTTATACATTAGTGCTTGTTATGTTCCTTTCTGCACTGTTATGAAAAATTGTTCCTAATTTTACCAGATTTTACTTTAATTTTAAAATTACGGTAAACCAACAATATTCACTAATCTTCACGCTTTATTTAACATATACCTAAATAAAATTTACAATTTGGAAGCAGAGAAAAATGTAAAGAAATAGTGGTCTTAAAAAATAATACTACACATTGAAAAAAAGTAGTATTTATTTACGCTGACGTTATTAGATTTTCCGGAATATTAGTTTTCTTTGGTTAAATTCTTGTTTTAGTGTAAAGAATACGAAACATGAAAATCGTTTTTACCCTATAAATGTGTTAAAAAACGTCATAGTACACCCGCATTAAGAAATGCAAAATTCTTATTTCCCTATCATTTTTTAAAAGTAGTTGTTTAAAAAAACTCTTTTCCTCTTTTTTTTTATTATTTAGTTTAATTTGAAAAAAAACAATACACACACATATATATATTTTTAATTTACTGATAATTTGCTATCAGTAAAGTCATGTAGTGTAGTGGATAAGGTTTAGGACTTGTAATCGTAAGGCCCTGGTTCGAATCTATGTAAGGTACGTGTATTAACTTTATTTATATGATGATTAAGTAATTGGTGATATTAAAATGTGAACATTACCATATGAAACAAAGTGTATAAACTGGTTTAAATCTTTATTTCTTCACGTTTTCCCTTTGTTTATTGCCCTTTTTTCTCAAAATTGTTTGCCTGAAATATAACTTTTTTTACAACCACGTGGTAACGTAAATACAACGTTTGTATGATGCCATAGCTACAACGTGAAAATTTGGTCAGAGGATTGTAATAACGTTTTAATTCTTAATATTGTTTAAACAAGTCAAAAACCAACAATAACGTTGAAGCTGAGATTTTACGCCGTTATTTTACGTTGCCTGCAATGGTTTCGTATTTTTACGGCTCCAGTTATTTTACGTTCTGCACGTAGTGAGTCCCAGCTGCCAGTCAGATGCCTGTTTTTTTACAAGTTTATTTTTAACAGTGTGGTGTTACAAATATTCTTGTTTTCATAACTTTTAATTACTAACTTAGCTGATTTGACTCTTTTACTTAATTACAGCTTCAACAATTAATTAATTTGCAGCAACAGATGTTAACTGAGAAATTGTTACTATTTTTTGCGCAATTTACCGTAACTTAATACATGTATGTTTGTGTAAACATTTCTCAAATGAAATAAGGATATTTGTGACAATTTAATTTTAACACTTAATTGTCCAAGGGGGGTGTCCATAATACAAACATTTGGTTTTTTTTTGCGATTTCTCGGTTACGCAGTACGTAACTTTTTTCAAGGATTTGTTTTGGATCTGTTGTCCCTTTATAATTACGCTTATCCTGATACAAAAAAAGTAAATCCGTCCACGCTTCATTAGAATAATTAGGTTGGCACTAACGGACACGTGATTGTAAAATATTAAATATTTTACTAATGTAAAAAATTCAAAGTATGGGAAAGACGAAGGTAAATTTGAACTTTCTGAGAAAATACAAGATGGTATAAATTTGGTATATGGTGCGATAATTATTTGACTGGTTATTCTTGAAAAGAAAACACTTTTAAGGCAACAGATTTCAATATAGATAAAATCATAACTTAATCTTAGTGATTTTAGTTGAAGGACAAGACTGCGTGAGTGCAAAATGTACTCCCATGGAAGAGCGACCATCAACCTGTAGTGCCACTTATTCAGTCATTTTTCCCCAAATTTTAAAAATGACGTTTTGTCTCTACGTTCCTAGTGTTAGGTCTCATCAACACCTTTTATTACTAACATTCTTTGGAAAAACAGACGCGAAAGCATTTAAAAGGGGTCTTGAAGATGTCGTTTACGGCCGGTTTTCTATATAGAACTTTAACAAAAGTCGGATCCCTACTTGTATCAGTGAACAAGGCATAAAAATCGTATAAAATCTTGAAAAATCGGGCGTGTTCCGCTTAGCTACTCACAAGGGTCTTTACTAAAACCATCGACTTCGATGAAAAATAGGGCGCGATTTGTTTAAATCGTCTCCATGAAAAAAATCGCTTTTATAGTGGCTTTAAAGGATGACTCATAATGGGCAAATATTGCTTTCAATCATACGGGACTACTTTTTTTTTAATTTTAATTGCAAGCAGTGTTAAATGTATTTATTGTATCATATTTAAATCCAAATTTATGGGCAAAAGTAATTTGGAAAGTGGTTTCCATTTTTTTTTCGGCGAAGATATGGCGGAATTGCAAAGAATCGGTTTTTGGACCGCCATTTGAATTGGTACAACCGATTTGCATTATGTGGTTTGTTTGTGTACCCAATCAATGACCGAGTTTTGGTAAAAAATTTGCATTTAAAAAATTGCAATGGCAAAATGGTTTTCAGGGGATCACAGTGGACCCACATCTTTTACACTCACGGGGATGAGCAAGACCGTTTAAGGTGTTAAACATAATATGGAAAAGTTTGCATGTTTCTTTCATGCTTTATCCGATTACCTTATGACTCTTCATTTTGTACAGTTTCCTTTTTTCTCATGTCTGTAATAAACGGGACGTTAATTAAGCCAAGAACTATCCTTAAAATCAGACTGTTGAAATGTCATAGAGATTCTTTGATATGGTTAGGGGTAAGGTGGGATTGATTGGCGATTTTGGACTCCTTCGCAAAAATGCACTAGGGGGATGTTAATTCTTAGGTTTCTTTGTAGGATTCTAATTTTATTCCTTTCTATTGTCTTATGGACCTGATGCGGTGTGGTATAAATTCCGTGCGAAAATCCTGTATGGGAAAGTGTTTCCCATAGGGCTTACACAACCGTAAGTAGGAAGACCTTGTCCACTTGAGTGTAGTCAACCAATCCTTCGGATCTTGGGTTTAAAGTCCAGTTGCACATACTTTTTTCAAAGTTAGAGGCTAGATATTTCCTAATGTTTTTTTTACTTATAGTTTTTACTGACTTTAATAAGGTCAATGGCCTTGATTGAGAATAGCCTGTTCCTAGATCCCATATTTCTCCAGAAATGGCCAAATTGTATCTGGAGAAGTGCCAGTCTTTTTTCATTACCTGTGGATTTTAGGGCTAAAATATTATGATGCGTTTGGAGTGTATGAGCGAAAATGGCCTCCATTTGGTAAAACTAATTATTAATGTTACCCGGGACTTATAGTCCGTATCATGATACACGCGGCCCCGGAAACACAATCAGTTGAATAAAATCCTGGGACACCCACAAGCATTTGGTACCGATGACTTTTGGGATACGCTAAGAAGAAGTCCTTAAAATATCATATTATTAGTTCTCCATCAAAAAACAGAGTGAATAAAGAATCAGAGCGAAAAATTTATCAGATGGGGTTTTGGTGATCAAGGCAATCAATCAAGAGGAACTTTTAAAAATAAGGCCATTTCCCTAGAAGTAATAATTAATTACTAGCCAAGGGAGAAGGACCTATCATATCCAGACCAGTCTTCAGGAGGTAGTTTTTAAAGGGGCACCATGAGATTGAAATACGTATAATTCTTTGGTGATTAATTAAAAATATGTGTTCAACTAGAACTTAAAATAGTTGCCTAAAATATCAATTTCCAAAGTTGTGATTGAATCGGATTTTCATTTTGATACAGATTCATCTTTGATGTATGGTGTCCAGAGTACACATAGTATACTGGGTATAACAAAACAAAATCCGGCTACGGAATTTTAAACAAACTTATCCTTTTCTATATGCAGATATCGATTTGAGCTTAGCTATTTCAGACATGTGAACAAGCATATGTATATGCAAAACACTGGATGATCAGAAAATTGAGGGTGCCATTCCTTTGGAAAATCTCGAGTGGGCTTTTAACTAGACTTTGGTTAGATTATGCAGGTGCAATTTCTGAGAAAAAAAGGATTTTGGAATTTTGAATTTTCCAGAGAAAAATAATATCTATGCATTTCATTAGAAAAACACTGTATTCAAAATTAACGATAAAATTTCCACAAATTACCCTAGTATTTATATTTTTTAAATTACCCTAATGTGTTTAAAATTGAAGGTCTAGTTATTTCTACAAATATTGTTTTAAGATGAGCATCTAGTGTTTCTATAAAAATCTCAATATTGACAACTATCTAATTTGCCTTGGCTAACCCACAAGGCAATGAAAATCACTCTTCAATTAGAATTAATTGATTCAGCATCGTTGTAATATTTACATTGGCATATACCAAATCACTCATTAATATGGGAAGAAATTGAAACCATAAAATTTGAAATATTTCAAAAGTGCATACAGACAACTATAAAATATTTGTCACCCGCAGTTTTCCAAAATTTCAGCAAAACTATCCAAGACACTGTATGCCAATAATTCTACGTTAATCTAATGTTGGTATTTAAAAAGTAAAATTAAGCCTCTTCGCTATTAAGGAGTAACAGTCTATACCAAGGAGATATAACTTGGGCACAAAAATCTCGCCACACATTGTCCACAACTCGCCACACCACTTTGTATAACTCGCCACCCACCTTGAATAATCTTTACCACCTGTCGAAACTCGACACACCTTGTCGTAACTCGCCCAATACCTTGTTGTAAATCGACCAACTTGAATGGAATCACAACTCGCCCGGCAACTCGCTCCTCAACTCAGCCCACAATTCAACTCGCCCATGGCATGAACAACTCGGTACTTAGACAAACCTCCAAATGGGTATTACAATTAATTTCGTCTACGCTGCAATGCTAAATTGGTGTGCGTAGCGCTTGACGGATTAAATGACAAAATAGCTATTTGGCATAAGGGCAATTCAAGAATCTCATACATGCGGGATGACATGTATTCAATTCTGCTGCGGCCGGAATATTGAAGGGTCAAGGTCAAGTACACGGTCTTTGTATTCGCACATTTGCAAAATTACTGGTACCACGAGTACGAGTTATCGTCAGTTTGAGAGTATATTTTCACTGATAACAGCTCGGGGAGGGGGGGGGGTCTGGGTTTTTGGTCGGGTACACATGTTCGTTCCAAAAAAAGAGGGACTAGCTGCAAATGCGGGACTTCCGCTAGGGTATCAAATTACAGCCCCCCACAAAACCAAGTTCTAGTCCCGCGAGGGGTATCAAATTCAGGTAAGATTGTGACTGTCTCATTGAAAACATGGGAAAAATTAACTTTAACCATGTCAGTAAAATAACCCGGCAGTGTGTAAGTTTCTTACAGTAGCACAAGTGTTATTTTTCTCATATATGGTTCTTAAAAGGTATATTTTTTATTCACGTACATTGAAAGCAGGTCCGCTAGGGTATTTAATTTTGACCGCTGTTCACAAGAAAAAAGTTAGGTCCCGTTAATCATCTAGTCACACTCGCACTATTCAACGGGGTATAATTGAGTTACCCTATGAAATGACTACCGGTATGAGCCACACACTTGCGGTATCATTTTCACTGAAATTGTAGCGTTACAGGGGTCCCGTTCAGAACCCCTGGAACGAAGCAATGTGGGTACCCAACAAACCTTTCGAGAACCCCCCCCCCCCGGGTAACAACTGGCTGAGCACAAGTCTTAAGTGTAAGATATGACATCAGCGTAGCAGTGTAGGAGGCGAGGACATAGCCCTAGGCTGTATACTAGTGGCATATATTTCCCTAATGTTCCTATCCCTAATGTCCCTTAAAGGTGCTGTGATATGGCCTCCATTTTTCTATTAAACTTTTAAAAAATATGATTTTCTCAATTTTATTTGAGAAAAAGATTTCACAGGAAAAGTATTGTGTTCACTATAAAAGAGATAAAAGGGGATTCCCTTAGACGTGATTTTTGCTACGAGCATACGTGTAGATTGCACAATAAGGGGAAGTGGGGGATTCCCCAAGAATGCAAAAATTAGTAACGGACTCAGCTTGTTTATGCCTTAAAAGATCAAAACATGCAAGATATGGGATTCCCCCACACGATGTTATATATATGAATGATGTATATAGATTGTGAATTCTTGATTTGATGGTGCAAGGGCATGTATGCAGGTAAATAGGCAAATGAGTCATGTCTTTTTTAGACTGGGATTTTTGTTAAGTCAGTATATATAGGAGATTGAGCTAAGTCTCGCCGTCAGCAGTTGCAATCAGCTATACAGTATTGATGTAGCTAGTTTTATCTACAAAATAGTTCATGGTAGATTTGAGCTCCCACACAGCGGGGGGGAGCGGCCAGGATTATTATATTTATAATGCCAGTGAGCAGAGTGCTGTAAGTATTCTACTGTCGTCTTTGAAGCCGAAGTTGCTGGGAATCAAAATAGGATCCAAAGTGTGGACAGATAGAAAGCGTGGTGATTATCTTGACTGATCTACTGTGGATTATGACGTCGAGGGACTTAATTTAACTGTCGTCTGGAACTTGCTGGACAAGATTACCTTCAGGATTGAGAAGCTCCCTGGGGATATAATACCTGAGGAGTTTGTATGAACTTGTGCGCGTCATATTTGAAGTCTTCGCTGTGAGGACATATGTCAGGTGTTGAACTGGCACGCTTCTTTTGGACAATAGTGGACATTATTGAGGACAAAAAGTATACATGTAATTTATACATATGAGTGTAATTTTATGTAAGTTGTTGGACATACCAATTTCTTGAACCAAATCAAGTAAGTCATTTAAACTGGTTATTATAGATAATTTTAGACTCATTGTGCAAAGGCTAATTGATTTGTGTTTGAAAGGTATTTATGACCTTAGACGTCTACGAGACTCATAACAGTGACTTGTTCCGATTTTCTTGTCTATCGTGTTCTCTACTGACGGGTCCGTGACGTGCCGTGAACTCCTGCCGGCGTGAGAGTTAGAGGTAGCGTTTATTTCGTTTAGGAGGCGGTTCTTTTGATATGCCTCCAGAAGATATCCAT